>OX419746.1:21462500-21762000 GCA_948477245.1 Thumatha senex | reverse complement strand
GCTGTCGGATTCCGACAGCAGTGTGGTCTCGATGATAGAGGTGTCTCCTGGTCCCTCCCCCTCCCCGCTTTCCCGGCTGTGGCGTAAGCGCCGGAACTCGGGGTCGGAGGGGGACAGTGAGGAGTCGGCTGGCACCGGTTCTGCCCGGGGCCAGCCCGGTAAGCGGGGCCGCGGTCGCCCCCCAACAACGGGGCAATACGTGGGCCTCGCCAAGGCGAAGGCCGAATTAAACGCGGCCAAAGAGCGGGAGCTAGAGCTCGAAGCTGAGGAGGAGCTCGCCGAGGAGCTCCGAAGGAGGGAGGAGAGGCGACTCTCCTTCCTTCGTCAGTCTCCCGCTCCAGTGGAGACACCATCAGTCGCTGCTTCGGACCTCAGGGCCGAGCAGCTGGAGAAGGCGGTCGAGGAGGCGGTGGAGGCGATCCGATCCATCGCCCACAAGTCCTCACGTCTAAAAGGTCAAAGTGTTCAAGGCCTGAGGTCCGCTGCAGGGTCCATAATGGAGCACGTGCGGGAGTTGCGGGCCCGCACGGAAACTGAAGAGAATGCCCGCCTGCAGCGCGAGCTAGCTGCTCTGCGGGCTGAGGTTGACATTTTGAAGAAGCAGGCGAGTGCCCCGCCGTCGATGTCGCGCGAGGAGGTGCTGTTCCTCTTTGATGCGCGCTTCGACGGCATCGGAGATCGCCTGCTCCCGGAGCCGCGATTGCGCCCGCCGCTGCAGGCGGATATTCGCAACGCCGCCCGCGCCACCGAAAGCTCCACCGTCGGTGCTCGCAAAGCACCCTCTCGACTGTCCGGCACTTCTGGCGCTGTCGCTGGTGCCGCACGCCTTCAGACCGCTGGCGCCGCTGCCGCCGCGCGTCCCTCTGTCCTCGTCTCCGTCCCTTCGTTGGAGGAGACGGCGGCTCCTTCAGCCGCTTCGCCGGCTCCCTCTCCCTCTTCGGGAAAAAAGAAGAAGGCCGGCAAGCGCAAAAAGAAGAGCGCTGCGGCCCGGGAGGCTGAGGCGACGCGCCAGGAGCGTCTGCAGCCCGCACCCACGCCTCAACCTCTAACCGAGGCGTGGAATGTGGTGGCGGGGCGCCCAAAGAAGGCGCCGTTGGCCAAACCGACAGCGACGCAGTCGGCACCGGCGCCCGCTAAAGCGCCTGCCGTGGGGAAGCGCGCCCCTAAACTCCGCGCCCCGCGTACCGCTGCAGTGGTCATCACGCTGCAGCGGGACGCGCTTGAGAGGGGCGTAACGTACGCCTCCAAGTTAGCCGAGGCCGAAGAGAAGGTGGACCTGAAGGGTCTCGGCATTGGGGGCTTGCGCTTCCGCACGGCGGCCACTGGAGGTCGAATTTTGGAAGTGGCGGGTGCCGAAAGGTGCCAAAAGGCTGACGCCCTGGCAGAGAAATTGAGGACGGCTCTGGGTGAGGAGGTCCGTGTCGCCAGGCCGGAGAAGTGCGCGGAGCTGCGCATCTCCGGTCTAGGCGACGCGGCCACAAAGGAAGTTGTTGCGGGGGTGGTGGCGGACGTAGGAGGGTGCGTCACCACCAGTGTTGTCGTTGGCGACGTTGTTCGCCAGGCAGGCAGGGAGGGCACGGCGTGGGTCAAGTGCCCGATCGCGGCGGCCAAAAAACTAACAGATGGCCGCCCTCTCACGATCGGTTGGTCCCGCGTCCGTGCGGTTCTTTTGGAGGCCAGGCCGCAGCGGTGTTTCCGCTGTCTGGAGGTGGGGCACGTGGGAGCCCGGTGCGCTGCGGGTGTAGATCGCAGCGCACTGTGTTTTCCTTGTGGGCAGCCCGGCCACAAGGCGGCCGGCTGCTCTATGGCGTTTAACTGCCCCATCTGCGCGGCGGCGGGAACTGCCGCTGCGCATCGCCTGGGCGCAAAAGCCTGCCTGGCGGCGTCCATGAAGAGGAGGCGTCGGGGTGGTGCTAGACGCACGCGTCAGCCCACCCAGAACACAGAGAAGGTGATGGACATCGCCCAAAATTAAATGGCTCCCATCTCGGTACTGCAGGCCAACGTCGGTAACTGTGCGGCGGCCCAAGATCTGCTGCTTCAGTCCGTCGCACAGTTACAGGCGACTGTGGCTATAGTCGCCGAACCGTACGCGGTTCGCGCCCGCGATAACTGGGCTGGCAGCCGCGACGAGTTGGTGGCTATCGTCTCCCAGCGGGGTGCTTTTGATAGGGTGCTCCAGGGACGCGGTTGCGTCCTCGCGCTGCTGGGAGACGTTGCAGTAGTCGGGGTGTACTTCTCGCCCAACAGAAGCCTCGCTGAGTATGAGCGTTGGTTGATTGAGGTCGGGGCTCTGTTGGCAGAAGCGCACCCCACCCCGGTGGTGGTAGCTGGAGATTTCAACGCACACTCACAGGCGTGGGGATCTCCAGAAACCGATAGCCGGGGTGAGATGGTCGAGGAATGGGCGGTGTCCAACGGCTTGGTGCTGCTCAACCGAGGGTCGGTCCACACTTTCGTGCGGCGAACGGGGACGGGTCGTAGTATAATCGACCTGTCCTTTGCCAGTTCTGGCCTGGCTAGCCGCACACGTGGTTGGAGGGTGATCGAGGGGGTGGAGACGATGTCGGATCATCGCTACATATGGTTCGACATCGTCGACACCGGCTCCGGGACTCCGGCGGTCGGGGACCGCCGATCGGTTGAGGAAGGTCCGCGGTGGCGTCTGCAGACGCTGGACCGGGAACTGGCGAAGGAGGCGGCCATCGTCGAGCGATGGGCTGCGGGCGACGTTAGCCCGGACGTGGACGCGAGGGCTGGGCGGCTTTCCGGCGCCCTGACTCGCGTCTGCGATGCGGCGATGAAGAGGGCGGGGCCTGTTCGGCCGCGAAAGCGAGTGTATTGGTGGAATGATGAGTTGGCTGGGCTGCGTACTTCATGCCATGCAGCCCAGCGTAGGTACACTCGCCATCGCGGTCGAAGAAACAGCGATCCTGCCCAAGAAGAAGAGCTGCTCGCCGCATACCGGGCTGCCCGAGCTGCCCTATGCTCGGCAATCAAGGCCGCCAAGGAGGCGGCCTGGAAGGAGTGGCTCGAGAGCCTCAATCAAGATCCGTGGGGGCGCCCGTACAAAGCCGTGAGTGACAAACTCCGGCCCTGGGCGCCTCCCCTCACCAAGTCTCTCGAGCCCTCATTCGTCGGCCACGTCGTCAGTTCCCTCTTTCCTGCGCGGGAAGAGTGGGTCCCACCGCGGATGGCACCAAGCCAGACGCCGGCAGTCACAGAGGCGATGATTCCGCCCGTGTCAGATGCCGAGCTCGGGGCGGCGGTCCTCAAACTCAAAACGAGGAACCGCGCCCCCGGTCCGGATGGCATCCCTGGGCGCGTCATCGCCCTGGTCATGCCGGCGTTCGAGGAGGAGACGCTGTCTTTGTTGTCGGAGTGTTTGGCGTCGGGTAAGGTCCCGCGACAGTGGAAAACCGGGCGGCTCGTGCTGTTGAAGAAGCACGGGCGCCCGGCCGAGTCGCCGTCGGCCTATCGCCCCATCGTATTGCTCGACGAGATGAGCAAGCTGCTCGAGCGGGTGCTCGCGGCGCGTCTCGTCGGGCACCTGGAGGGGGCGGGGCCCAATCTCAATGACGGCCAGTACGGTTTTCGTCGCGGGAGGTCGACCCTGGACGCCATTTCCCGGCTCCGGGACAGCGTTGAGGAGGCGGTCGGTCGGGGGGAGGTGTTGCTGGCGGTGTCGCTCGACATCGCGAACGCCTTCAACACCATCCCCTGGCAGACCATCGCCGAGGCGCTGAGGTACCACAATGTCCCGTGGTACCTCAGGCGCATTCTCGCGGACTACTTTGTCGACCGGGCCATCTCCTATCCGGCCCGGTCGGGGGTAGTCCGCACAAATATGTCGTGCGGTGTTCCACAGGGGTCGGTTCTGGGTCCGCTCCTGTGGAACATCGGATACGATTGGGTCCTGCGCGGTGCTACTCTTCGGGGAGTCGGCGTCCTTTGTTACGCCGACGATACCCTAGTTACCGCGCGGGGCCCAGATTTTCGCGAGGCGAAAGTCCTGGCCACCGCGGGCGTTGCCCAGGTGGTCAGCCGCATCAGGGCGCTAGGACTCCAGGTGGCCCTCGAAAAGTCCGAGGCCGTTTTCTTTCACGGGCCTCGGCGAGGGCCACCTCGAGATTGTCAGATTGTGGTGAGCGGCACCCCCATCGCTGTCGGGTCGAGTATTAAGTATCTTGGTTTGGTACTCGACAGCCGATGGGGCTTCGTCGAGCACTTCCGGCGTTTGTCGCCAAAGTTATTGTCGTACGCCGGAAGGCTGGCGAGGCTGCTCCCCAATCGGGGAGGCCCAAATAGTGCATGCCGTCGCCTCTACGACGGTGTAGTGCGCTCAAAGGCGTTGTATGGAGCGCCCATCTGGGCGCACGCCCTCTGCGCCAAGACAATTCCGCTGCTGCGGCGTCCGCTCTCTTCGTCTCATACTCGTGGGATTAAAAATGGCATTTAATAACAATAAAATTAGTAACCGATCGATCTTCTCCCCTTGTGGGAGACAAACTAACGAAACTGGCGCGACAATGGACTCTGACTTGCTAAACGTTGAGGCTGTCGAAGAGGTGAGGCCCGGAACTCCGGTTCCAGGCCTCAAGGAACTGCGGGTGTCGGTGTCGCGGTGCGACACACCGCCGCGCAGAGTATGTGGAGACCTGCTGCTGTCGGATTCCGACAGCAGTGTGGTCTCGATGATAGAGGTGTCTCCTGGTCCCTCCCCCTCCCCGTTTTCCCGGCTGTGGCGCAAGCGCCGGAACTCGGGGTCGGAGGGGGACAGTGAGGAGTCGGCTGGTACCGGTTCTGCCCGGGGCCAGCCCGGTAAGCGAGGCCGCGGTCGCCCCCCAACAACGGGGCAATACGTGGGCCTCGCCAAGGCGAAGGCCGAATTGAACGCGGCCAAGGAGCGGGAGCTAGAGCTCCAAGCTGAGGAGGAGCTCGCCGAGGAGCTCCGAAGGAGGGAGGAGAGGCGACTCTCCTTCCTCCGTCAGTCTCCCGCTCCAGAAGGAAGTTCGGACGGGAAGTCACCAGCTGCGGCGGACCTCAGGGCCGAACAATTGGAGAAGGCGGTTGAGGAGGCGGTGGAAGCGATCCGCTCCATCGCCCACAAGTCCTCCCGCCTTAAAGGTCAGAGCGTGCAGGGCCTGAGGTCTGCTGCAGGTTCGATCCTGGAACACGTGCGGGAGTTGCGGGCCCGCACCGAGTCCGAAGAAAATGCCCGTCTGCAGCGAGAGCTTGCTGCCTTGAGAACCGAGGTCGAGCTCTTAAAGAGGCAGGCGAGCGCCCCACCGCCGTCAATGTCGCGCGAAGAGATTATGTTTCTCTTGGACGCGCGCTTTGACGGAATTGGGGACCGCCTGCTCCCGGAGCCGCGACTACGCCCGCCGCTGCAGGCGGATGCTCGTAACGCCGCCCGCGCTGCTGGAAGCTCCACCGTCGTTGCTAGTAAAGCGCCCACTCAATCGTCCGGCACTTCTGGCACTGTTACCAGTGCCGCCCGTCTTCGGACTGCTGGCGCCTCTGCCGCCGCGCGTCCTTCTGTCCCCGTCTCCGACCCTTCGTTGGAGGAGACGGGGGCTCCTTCAGCCGCTTCACCGGCTCCCTCCCCTTCTACGGGGAAAAAGAAAAAAGCCGGCAAGCGCAACAAGAAGAGCGCTGCGGCCCGAGAGGCTGAGACGGCGCGCCAGGAGCGTCTGCAGCCCGCACTCACGCCTCAACCTCTAACTGAGGCGTGGAATGTGGTGGCTGGGCGCCCAAAGAAGGCGCCGGCGGCCAAACCGCCAGCGACGAAGTCAGCACCGGCGCCCACTAAAGCGCCTGCCGTGGGGAAGCGCGCCCCTAAACTCCGAGCCCCGCGTACCGCTGCAGTGGTGATAACACTGCAGCAGGACGCGGTAAAGAGGGGCGTTACATACGCCTCCAAGTTAGCCGAGGCCGAAGAGAAGGTCGATCTTAAGGGTCTCGGCATTGGAGGCTTACGCTTCCGCACGGCGGCCACTGGAGGCCGCATTTTGGAAGTGGCGGGCGCCGAAAGGTGCGAAAAGGCTGACGCCCTGGCCGACAAATTGAGGTCGGCCCTGGGAGAGGATGTCCGTATCGCCAGGCCTGAGAGGTGCGCGGAGCTGCGCATCTCCGGTCTAGGCGACGCGGCCACAAAGGTAGTGGTTGCGCGGGTGGTGGCGGACGTAGGAGGGTGCGCCACCACCAGTGTTGTCGTTGGCGACATTGTCCGCCAAGTAGGTAGGGAGGGCACGGCGTGGGTAAAATGCCCGATCGCGGCGGCCAAAAAAGTGACAGACGGCCGCCCTCTGACGATCGGATGGTCCCGCGTCCGTGCGGTCCTCTTGGAGGCCAGGCCGCAGCGGTGTTTCCGCTGCCTGGAGGTGGGGCACGTAGGAGCCCGGTGCGCTGCGGGAGTGGACCGCAGCGCACTTTGTTTTCGTTGTGGGCAGTCCGGTCACAAGTCGGCCGGCTGCTCAGCCGAATATAATTGTCCCATTTGCGCGGCGGCGGGAACTTCCGCAGCGCACCGCCTGGGTGCAAAAACCTGCTTGGCGGCTTCCAAAAAGCGGACACGTCGTGGTGGTGCTGGACGTAAGCGCCCGCCCACCCAGGTGACGGAGGAGGAAAGTATGGACATCGCCCAAAACTAAATGTCGCCAATCTCGATCCTGCAGGCCAATGTCCGCCACTGTGCGGCGGCTCAAGATCTGTTGATCCAGTCCGCCGTACAGTGGCGGGCGTCTATGGCAGTAGTCGCCGAACCGTACGCGGTACGTGCCCGGGATGACTGGGCCGGCAGCCGCGACGAGTCGGTGGCTATCGTCTCCCAGCAGGGCGCGTTCAAAAGTGTTTCCCAAGGACGCGGCTGCGTCCTCGCGTTGCTGGGAGACGTTGCAGTGATCGGGGTGTACTTCTCGCCAAACAGAAGCCTCGCCGAGTTTGAACAATGGTTAATAGAGGTCGGGGCTCTGGTGGCAGAAGCACACCCCACCCCGGTGGTGGTGGCCGGAGACTTCAACGCACACTCACAGGCGTGGGGATCTCCGGCCACCGATAGCCGGGGTGAGTTGGTAGAGGAATGGGCGGTGTCGAATGGCTTGGTGCTGCTCAACCGAGGGTCGATCCACACGTTCGTGCGGCCAACGGGGACAGGTTGTTCCATCGTTGACCTGTCCTTCGCCAGTTCTGGCCTGGCGAGCCGCACGCGTGGTTGGAAAGTGGTCGAGGGGGTGGAGACGCTGTCGGACCATCGCTACATATGGTTCGACATCGTCGACACCGGCTCCGGGACCCCGGCGGTCGGGGACCGCCGTTCGGTTGAGGAAGGTCCGCGGTGGCGTCTGCGGACGCTGGACCGAGAACTGGCAAAGGAGGCGGCCATCGTCGAGCGATGGGCCGCAGGCGACGTTAGCCCGGACGTGGACGCGAGGGCTGGGCGGCTTTCCGGCGCCCTGACTCGTGTCTGCGATGCGGCCATGAAGAGGGCAGGGTCTGTCAAGCCGCGGCGGCGAGTGTACTGGTGGAATGAAGAGCTGGCTGGGCTGCGAACCTCAAGTCACGCAGCCCAGCGCAGGTACACTCGCCAACGCGCCCGAAGAAGCAGTGACCCTGCCCGAGAAGAAGAACTACTCGCCGCATACCGGGCTGCCCGAGCTGCCCTCAGCTCGGCGATCAAGGCCGCCAAGGAGGCGGCCTGGAAGGAGTGGCTCGAGACCCTAAACGAAGATCCGTGGGGGCGCCCGTACAAAGCCGTGAGCGACAAACTCCGGCCCTGGGCGCCTCCCCTCACAAAGTCTCTCGAGCCCTCATTCGTCGGCCACGTTGTCAGTTCCCTCTTCCCTCTTCCGCGACAGTGGAAAACCGGGCGGCTCGTGCTGTTGAAGAAGCACGGGCGCCCGGCCGAGTCGCCGTCGGCCTACCGCCCCATCGTATTGCTCGACGAGATGAGCAAGCTGCTCGAGCGGGTGCTCGCGGCGCGTCTCGTCGGGCACCTGGAGGGGGCGGGGCCCAATCTTAGTGACGGCCAATACGGATTTCGTCGCGGGAGGTCGACCCTGGACGCCATTTCCCGGCTCCAGGACAGCGTCGAAGAGGCGGTCGATCGGGGGGAGGTGTTGCTGGCGGTGTCGCTCGACATCGCGAACGCCTTCAACACAATCCCCTGGCAGACCATCGCCGAGGCGCTGAGGTACCACAATGTCCCGTGGTACCTCAGGCGCATTCTCGCGGACTACTTTGTCGACCGGGCCATCTCCTATCCGGCCCGGCGGGGGTAGTCCGCACAAATATGTCGTGCGGTGTTCCACAGGGGTCGGTTCTGGGTCCGCTCCTGTGGAACATCGGGTATGATTGGGTCCTGCGCGGTGCTACTCTTCGGGGAGTCGGCGTCCTCTGCTACGCCGACGATACCCTAGTCACCGCGCGGGGCCCAGATTTTCGCGAGGCGAAAGTCCTGGCCACCGCGGGCGTTGCCCAGGTGGTCAGCCGCATCAGGGCGCTAGGACTCCAGGTGGCCCTCGAAAAGTCAGAGGCCGTTTTCTTTCACGGGCCTCGGCGAGGGCCCCCTCGAGATTGTCAGATTGTGGTGAGCGGCACCCCCATCGCTGTCGGGTCGAGTATTAAGTATCTTGGTTTGGTACTGACAGCCGAAGCGCCGCAACCCAACTGGGTCGGGGGATGAGAGCGACACTGACGATTCGTCTGGCTCTGGGCTGTTGAGAGGACAGCCTGGTAAACGAGGACGCGGCCGCCCTCCGACGACAGGGCAGTACGTTGGCCTGGCCAAGTCAAGGCCGAGTACAATATGGCCAAGGAGCGCGAGCTGGAGCTCCAGGCCGAAGAAGAGCTCGCCCTGGACATCCGGCGACGGGAGGAAAGAAGAATGTCTTTTCTTCGCCATTCTCCCGCTCCAGCGGAAAAGAAGAAGTCGGAACTCAGGGCCGAACAGTTGACAAAGGCGGTTGAGGAGGCGGTGGGTACCATTCAGTCCATCGCCCAGAAATCCTCCCGCCTCAAAGGACAGAGCGTCCAGGGCCTGAGGAACGCCGCTGGAGCAATTCTGGAACACGTGCGGGAATTGCAAGCCCGCACTGAATCAGAAGAAAATATCCGCCTACAGCGCGAGCTGGCGGCTCTTCGGGCGGAAGTGGAGACACTCAAAAAGCAGGCGAGCACCCCGCCATCGATGTCGCGCGAAGAAATCCTGTTTCTCCTCGACGCGCGCTTCGACGGCATTGGAGACCGTCTGCTACCAGAGCCGCGACTGCGCCCGCCACTGCAGGCGGATACTCGTAATGCCGCCCGTTCGATCAGGGCTTCTGTATCGGTCGGTGCTCCTGAGACTGGAGCAACCGCTCGCTCATCGGTGGGTTCCCTACCTGGAACTTCTGGCACCGCTGCTGGTGTCGCCCGTCGTCTTCAGACCGCTGGCGCCCCTGCCGCCGCGCGTCCTTCTGTCCCCGTCTCCCGCCCTTCGTTAGAGGAGACGGAGGCTCCTTCAGCCGCTTCACCGGCTCCCTCCCCCTCTTCGGGGAAAAATAAAACAGCCGGCAAGCGCAAGAAGAAGAGCGCTGCGGCCCGAGAGGCTGAGGCGGCGCGCCAGGAGCGTCTGCAGCCCGCACCCACGCCTCAACCTCTAACCGAGGCGTGGAATGTGGTGGCGGGGCGGCAAAGGAAGGCGCCGTTGGCCAAACCGACAGCGACGCAGTCGGCACCGGCGCCCGCTAAAGCGCCTGCCGTGGGAAAGCGCGCCCCTAAACTCCGCGCCCCGCGTACCGCTGCAGTGATCATCACGCTGCAGCGGGACGCGCTTGAGAGGGGCGTAACGTACGCCTCCAAGTTAGCCGAGGCCGAAGAGAAGGTGGACCTGAAGGGTCTCGGCATTGGGGGCTTGCGCTTCCGCACGGCGGCCACTGGAGGTCGAATTTTGGAAGTGGCGGGTGCCGAAAGGTGCCAAAAGGCTGACGCCCTGGCAGAGAAATTGAGGACGGCTCTGGGTGAGGAGGTCCGTGTCGCCAGGCCGGAGAAGTGCGCGGAGCTGCGCATCTCCGGTCTAGGCGACGCGGCCACAAAGGAAGTTGTTGCGCGGGTGGTGGCGGACGTAGGAGGGTGCGTCACCACCAGTGTTGTCGTTGGCGACGTTGTTCGCCAGGCAGGCAGGGAGGGCACGGCGTGGGTCAAGTGCCCGATCGCGGCGGCCAAAAAACTAACAGATGGCCGCCCTCTCACGATCGGTTGGTCCCGCGTCCGTGCGGTTCTTTTGGAGGCCAGGCCGCAGCGGTGTTTCCGCTGTCTGGAGGTGGGGCACGTGGGAGCCCGGTGCGCTGCGGGTGTGGATCGCAGCGCACTGTGTTTTCGTTGTGGGCAGCCCGGCCACAAGGCGGCCGGCTGCTCTATGGCGTTTAACTGCCCCATCAGCGCGGCGGCGGGAACTGCCGCTGCGCATCGCCTGGGCGCAAAAGCCTGCCTGGCGGCGTCCATGAAGAGGAGGCGTCGGGGTGGTGCTGGACGCACGCGTCAGCCCACCCAGAACACAGAGGAGGTGATGGACATCGCCCAAAACTAAATGGCTCCCATCTCGGTACTGCAGGCCAACGTCGGTAACTGTGCGGCGGCCCAAGATCTGCTGCTTCAGTCCGTCGCACAGTTACAGGCGACTGTGGCTATAGTCGCCGAACCGTACGCGGTCCGCGCCCGCGACAACTGGGCTGGCAGCCGCGACGAGTTGGTGGCTATCGTCTCCCAGCGGGGTGCTTTTGATAGGGTGCTCCAGGGACGTGGTTGCGTCCTCGCGCTGCTGGGAGACGTTGCAGTAGTCGGGGTGTACTTCTCGCCCAACAGAAGCCTCGCTGAGTATGAGCGGTGGTTGATTGAGGTCGGGGCTCTGTTGGCAGAAGCGCACCCCACCCCGGTGGTGGTAGCTGGAGATTTCAACGCACACTCACGGGCGTGGGGATCTCCAGAAACCGATAGCCGGGGAGAGATGGTCGAGGAATGGGCGGTGTCCAACGGCTTGGTGCTGCTCAACCGAGGGTCGGTCCACACGTTCGTGCGGCGAACGGGGACGGGTCGTAGTATAATCGACCTGTCCTTTGCCAGTTCTGGCTTGGCTAGCCGCACACGTGGTTGGAGGGTGATCGAGGGGGTGGAGACGATGTCGGATCATCGCTACATATGGTTCGACGTCGTCGACACCGGCTCCGGGACTCCGGCGGTCGGGGACCGCCGATCGGTTGAGGAAGGTCCGCGGTGGCGTCTGCAGACGCTGGACCGGGAGCTGGCGAAGGAGGCGGCCATCGTCGAGCGATGGGCCGCGGGCGACGTTAGCCCGGACGTGGACGCGAGGGCTGGGCGGCTTTCCGGCGCCCTGACTCGCGTCTGCCATGCGGCGATGAAGAGGGCGGGGCCTGTTCGGCCGCGAAGGCGAGTGTATTGGTGGAATGATGAGTTGGCTGGGCTGCGTACTTCATGCCATGCAGCCTAGCGTAGGTACACTCGCCATCGCGGTCGAAGAAACAGCGATCCTGCCCAAGAAGAAGAGCTGCTCGCCGCATACCGGGCTGCCCGAGCTGCCCTATGCTCGGCAATCAAGGCCGCCAAGGAGGCGGCCTGGAAAGAGTGGCTCGAGAGCCTCAATCAAGATCCGTGGGGGCGCCCGTACAAAGCCGTGAGTGACAAACTCCGGCCCTGGGCGCCTCCCCTCACCAAGTCTCTCGAGCCCTCATTCGTCGGCCACGTCGTCAGTTCCCTCTTTCCTGCGCGGGAAGAGTGGGTCCCACCGCGGATGGCACCAAGCCAGACGCCGGCAGACACAGAGGCGATGATTCCGCCCGTGTCAGATGCCGAGCTAGGGGCGGCGGTCTTCAAACTCAAAACGAGGAACCGCGCCCCCGGTCCGGATGGCATCCCTGGGCGCGTCATCGCCCTGGTCATGCCGGCGTTCGAGGAGGAGACGCTGTCTTTGTTGTCGGAGTGTTTGGCGTCGGGTAAGGTCCCGCGACAGTGGAAAACCGGGCGGCTCGTGCTGTTGAAGAAGCACGGGCGCCCGGCCGAGTCGCCGTCGGCCTATCGCCCCATCGTATTGCTCGACGAGATGAGCAAGCTGCTCGAGCGGGTGCTCGCGGCGCGTCTCGTCGGGCACCTGGAGGGGGCGGGGCCCAATCTCAATGACGGCCAGTACGGTTTTCGTCGCGGGAGGTCGACCCTGGACGCCATTTCCCGGCTCCGGGACAGCGTTGAGGAGGCGGTCGGTCGGGGGGAGGTGTTGCTGGCGGTGTCGCTCGACATCGCGAACGCCTTCAACACCATCCCCTGGCAGACCATCGCTGAGGCGCTGAGGTACCACAATGTCCCGTGGTACCTCAGGCGCATCCTCGCGGACTACTTTGTCGACCGGGCTATCTCCTATCCGGCCCGGTCGGGAGTAGTCCGCGCTGGTATGTCTTGTGGTGTTCCACAGGGGTCGGTTCTGGGTCCGCTCCTGTGGAACATCGGATACGATTGGGTCCTGCGCGGTGCTACTCTTCGGGGAGTCGGCGTCCTTTGTTACGCCGACGATACCCTAGTCACCGCGCGGGGCCCTGAGTTTCGCGAGGCGAAAGTCCTGGCCACCGCTGGCGTTGCCCAGGTGGTCAGCCGCATCAGGGCGCTAGGACTCCAGGTGGCCCTCGAAAAGTCCGAGGCCGTTTTCTTTTACGGGCCTCGGCGAGGGCCACCTCGAGATTGTCAGATTGTGGTGAGCGGCACCCCCATCGCTGTCGGGTCGAGTATAAAGTATCTGGGTTTGGTACTCGACAGCCGATGGGGTTTCGTCGAGCACTTCCGGCGTCTTTCACCTAAATTGTTGTCGTACGCCGGAAGGCTGGCGAGGCTGCTCCCCAATCGGGGAGGCCCAAATAGTGCATGCCGTCGCCTCTACGACGGTGTAGTGCGCTCAAAGGCGTTGTATGGAGCGCCCATCTGGGCGCACGCCCTCTGCGCCAAGACAATCCCGCTGCTGCGGCGTCCGCAGCGGTCGATTGCGCAGAGGGCGGCACGAGCGTACTGCACCGTCTCCTACGAGGCGGCGTGCCTAATTGCAGGAAGTCTCCCCTGGGATCTCGAGGCTGGAGTCCTCAAAAGTGTATACGAGGAGAGCGCCCTGGTGCGAAGTAACGGTGGACGGCCCCTTCCGGACGAGATCGACCGCTGGAGACAGTCGGCTCGCGACGATCTCTTCCGGAAGTGGGCCGAGAGGTTGGTAGGCCCCTCAGTTAGCCCCCGGCTCGTGGGGGCTGTCCGGCCCGTCCTGCGGGCTTGGGTAGAGAGGGCACACGGAGCGCCGACATTTCACCTCAGTCAGCTCCTCACAGGGCATGGCGTATTTGCCAAGTACCTGTGGGAGGTGGCTGGGGTGGAGCCGGACCCCGTGTGTCGTCACTGCTCAAGTGGCGTCGTGGACACGGCGGAGCACACACTCGCCGTGTGCCCGGCGTGGGGCGGGCCGCGTATCGCCCTTACGGGCCTTGTCGGTGTAAATTTGTCGCTGCCGGCTGTGGTGCAAGCCATGGTCGGCAGCCAACAGTGTTGGGCCGCCGTCGCCTCGTTTGCTAGCGAGGTGATGGCGGCGAAACGAGAGGAGTTGCGGGTGCGGGAGCGTACGGGACAGACGCTCCCGCCCCGCCGTCCGGTTCGGGGGCGTCGACGTGCTAATTACATGCGCGCCCCCGAATAGTGTCTGGCCGTGGGCGGAAGGTCGGGGGACCCCGCCCAACTGGCCACTTGGCGACGGGCACCCTTTCTGTGTTCCAGGGGGTGCCCACTTTTTGCGCACGCCCGTACCGGCCGCTCTCACCTCCTCTGCTTACAGAGGAGCGCTCGAGAGCGGTGGAGGTGCGGGCTAGTTCATCAGCTCCTTAGGGAGCTCCGGGGTGGTCGCTTATCGACCGCCCCGAGACGGACCCCTCCGTTCTGGGGTGCCCCTTGCCGGCTCGCAGTGATTTAACCTCAGGCCTACCCTGCGAGTCGGTTTTAAGGTGAGGCGGAACACCGCGGGGTTTAGTGGGTAGGACGGCCCTCTCTCACGGGCCGGGAGCCCCACACACCGTCCCTGCTGCCCCCGCAGCAGGGATGACGGTGCGTAAATGCATTCCCCGCGAAAACAAAAAAAAAAAAAACCTAACCTAACCTAACCTAACCTAACCTAACCTAACCTAACCGGTCTAAGTTTTTAGTGTTCTTTTCGTTTATTGTCGGTCCATAGTCGTCGCTGATATCAAAAGTTATATACCAATCGATTCGTATACTCTTGCGCTACACGTTTTATATATATTTGTTTATAATAATATTATTGTATATAATAGATTTTTACCGTTTTCCCTTGTTATTCGCACGGTACAGTGTCAGTGCATATCTCATTGATATATTGTATAGACACCTAAGGGTTTCTGTACCCAGGAACGTGTGAGAGGTCTGTCAGCATCCCGAGAGACCCCATTCGTATAGCTATCTCAATATATTTGGTCGATCTGTTCGAGTTTTTCAAAATTCTCATCAATTGTCTATAAACAAACTTCAATAGTGCTTTGTCAAAATTCTATAAACAATTTTGTGGTTGCGACACCTTTGGGATAACCGCCTGAGCTGTGGGCTATCTGCTGCACACCTCGGGACCAGCACCAATTGAAAAGACCCACATTCACCACTGGTTGTTAGTCATTAGGCTTAAATTACCGAAAAACTACCTCTGTATCTAAGATTTTTCAAAGTTTTTCTATAGACGCCCATAGCTTTTTGTATACCATTGGAAGCCCCCTGACGCCCTCTGTCGATTGGTACCCATTTGGTCGAGCTAGGACGTCTAATAGTTGAAATATACATAGATTAGTGTTGCATTTTTCGAACAGTTTTTACTTTTGCTCCATTTACAAGCGTTTCATCAATAGAGGTACAGCATTTTACAGCATACGAGTGTGCGCGCTAAAATCACGAGTCTAACGACACCTCTACCGATCCCCTGCGACCAATAGTTCTTGTGATATAAGCTATTTTGTGTTTTCGCGGCCGCCCGCCCTGATTTTACTGCGTAGCCATATAAGGTCGGTCGGCATATTGTTGGAAACCTTTGCCAAATTTTTTTTTTTTTTTTTTTTTTTGTTTTTTTTTTTTTTTTTTTAATCGTTATTTTGGCTTAGACTTGTCGTCAAATTGCTTCACACCACCTTTAACCGATCTTGAGATAATTATATCCAATTCTATACAGTCAAACTCAGCCGTGAGTTGCGGCAAATCACTCTGTCTCACTTTTTCCTTTTTTTATTAGAATAGATCACTAGATTAAGACAAAAGCTTATTGGCTAAAACTAGAATAAGACTTAGCTAGTCTACAACTAGCTGATAACTATAGAGTAGGGACAGCTTTAGATAGAGTTCGCAGTTTGCTGTGTTTGTAGCACTTTAAATTAGAAAAAGCCCTAGATCAACGGTGGCAGTTGGGTTTGGTCCGAATCATCAATTTTCAAAAAACACTGGTCTAGGCTGCATACGTGCGCACTATACACGCACTATACACACATTTTACACTAGCCCTAGTACACACACACGACACACTCAACATTGACACTGTACAAGCACGACACTAACAGACACATAGACACACATAAGCACACACTCGGATTCTGGAGCCGCGACCCCGTTAGACACGGTACTTTACAATTTAGACTAGGACTTAGAATTAGGACAACACTTAGAATAATATTAAATTTTATAACTTATATAAACCTTTTCATATATATCATTTTGACAAATTAACCGACTAACGCTATTGCGTTAAGTATATTTTAATTTAGTTTGAGACGTACATCTCTGTTAACATGTTTGGTTATAGGACACCGGTAAGAAGGTCCACAGCTTCTCCTAAGTCTGGAAATGAGTCTGCATCTAACCAGGCAAGTCCCCCAATAGAGAGCAGACCAACAAAACCCGTTAGGAGAAGCGTAGACGAACTAGAGCTCCGCGAAAAGATAGCACCAACTAAGGAAATTAGGGCTAGCTCTCAGACAACAAAAGTTAAAGAGCCACAGATAGCGCTGGCACCACTACTGGTACCGGCGGCTCAAAACCGATGCGCCGCAGCAATCTTGGCGCACGATGTTATTAGGGAGCAACTGGGAGAAGCTCGTAATTTAAAGCGAGATATTAGGAGAGAAGTAGAAGACAGAGCGGACCTGTTACTGCGGATTATAAAAGCCTACGAAGATGAAAGAAAGAGAATGAAAAGATCAGAGACAGGAAAAACGGTAGAGATCAGAGGTGAGAACGCAAGTTCCACCGAAGATATAGTGCGGAAGATTGAGGAGAACGAAAGATTGCTGATAGAGAATGGTAAGATTATGAGAGAATTGAAAGATAAAATTGAAAAACAAGACGAGAGAGAGAACGAGACACTAAAGAAGGGATGTATGAATGAGAGTATGCTAAAGGAAAATAGTAAAATAATGATAGAGTTGAAAGAGAAAATGGAAATACAAGACAAGAGAGAGAAAGAAAGAGAAAGCAAGGGAGTTATGACATATGCGGGTGCCGTGTCGGGCCGGTCTGGTCACCAGCCACAGGGGCGGGTGGCCCTGCACTCCGTAGTCATAACATCAAAAAATGAGAAAGAGACTGGAGAGGAAGTAATAGAGCGACTAAGGAGAGTAGCGAATGAAGATGAAGGATGGATAAGAGTGGAAAGAGTGAGAAAGGCGAAGGACAGAAGAGTCATAATAGGGTACAAGACAGACGAAGAAAGAAAGAGGGCACAACGGAGGCTGGAGGAGAGAGAAAAAGGCCTAAACGTCGAAGAAATGAGGAACAGAGACCCCTTGCTAGTCCTATACGGGGTGCTGAAGGTCCATAAAGACGCAGACCTGCTCAAACTGATTAGGTCCCGAAACCATGAGGTTTTCAGGGGCCTCAGTTCTGAGCAGGACAGAATGTCAGTCCAGTACCGCAGGACGGCCAGGAACCCTCATACAAGCCACGTGGTGCTCAGGGTCTCCCCGGTAGTTTGGTCTCGGGCCCTAGACATGGGGAGACTGCATATTGATCTGCAACCAGTTAGGGTGGCAGATCAATCTCCTATTGTGCAGTGCTCCCTGTGCTTAGGGTACGGGCATAGCAGGAAGTTCTGCAAAACGTCAGAACCGCTCTGCAGTCACTGCGGCGGGCTCCATATGAGGGCAAAGTGCCCCGAGTACGCCGTAGGAGTAGAGCCTAACTGCTGCAACTGCCAAAGGGAGAAGATGAGCAACACGAGGCACAGCGTTTTCGACGATTCGTGCCCAGTGCGACAGAAGTGGGACAGTATAGCAAGAGCATCCACTCAATATTGCTAAGGGCACCACGGAGGGGGTTGCTCCGTACCGGGTGCTACAGGCGAACCTCCAGAGGAGGAAACTGGCAACCGATGAGCTCATGCTTGAGGCCACACGACGCAAGGCCGCAATCGCCCTAGTTCAGGAGCCCTATGTGGGTGCGGTGAAAAGGATGAAGGCGTACCAGGGCGTCAGGGTCTTCCAGAGCACTGTACGAGGAGAAGGGACTGTGAAGGCGGCCATTGTTGTGTTCGACGCAGCACTGGACATCATACAGTACCCGCAACTCACCACCGACAACATCATGGTGGTGGGAATCCGGTCCAGTGCTTGGAAGATCACGCTGGTCTCCTTCTACTTTGAACCGGAGAGCCCGCTGGGGCCTTACCTAGAAGGGCTGAGTAAAATCAGGCATGAGCTGGGGAACCAACACCTTATCTTTGGAGGCGACGCTAACGCGTGGAGCACCTGGTGGGGACATCCAACCGAAGATACGAGAGGTGAAGCGATGAGGGATGCTCTTGAACAGATGGACCTCCATATCCTGAATAGCGGGGGCATTCCGACTTTCGATACTGTGAGGGGTGGAAGGAGGTACCAGAGCTACGTTGACATTACGGCCTGCACGGGCGATATGCTCGCTATGATCGACGCCTGGAGGGTGGACACGGGTCTTGTAAGCTCGGACCACAATGGCATAGTGTTTCATATTAATCTAAAAAAGGCAAAGGGAACCCACATTGAGCGCACTACCAGGATTTATAATACCAAAAAGGCCAGGTGGGATGACTTTAAGGTGAAGATGGCACAATGTACATCCCATTTGGACCTGGGCGCCCGACAGACCGCCAATGTGGACGAACTGGAAGGTATTGTTGTCGATTACTCAACTTCCATAGGGATGGCTTGTGATGAAGCCATCCCGAAAAAGAAAAAGAGGGAGTTACTCACTATGCCATGGTGGTCGGAGAGGCTCGCTGCCCTGAAAAGGGCCGTAAACACCAAAAGGCGTCGAATCAGAAATGCAGCTCCCGATCGTAGGGAGCTAGTAATCTCGAGGTACCTAGAATGTAAGGAGACGTATGAATCTGAGGTAAAAAAGGCACAGGTCGAAGGTTGGAAGAACTTCTGCGGAAAGCAGGATAGGGAGGGCATCTGGGAGGGGGTGTATAGATTGATAGGAAGGGCCACAGTGAGGGAAGAAGATCAGCCACTAATTCACAATGAAACCCATTTGGACGCAAAGGGTTCAGTAAAACTCCTCGCCCGAACCTTCTACCCGGAGGATCGGGTCGAGGAGGACACTGAGATGCATCGGCAGGTGCGCATGAAAGCCGAAAAGGATGACAGCACAGAGGGTCATAATGATGATGACCCACCTTTTACGGTGGGCGAACTGCACGATGCGCTTCAGAAGTTTAACCCTAAAAAAGCACCGGGAGCGGACGGCTTTACAGCCGACATTTGTGCTCACGCCGTTGGTGCAAACCCCTTAGACTTCCTGGAGCTGCTTAATCGGTGCCTCCATCACGGCTACTTTCCTAAGATATGGAAGGAAGCAGTGGTGGTGGTGCTGAAGAAGCCGGGTAAAGACTCGTACACCACCCCCAAGTCGTACAGACCGATTGGGCTGTTGCCTGTCCTTGGAAAGGTGTACGAGCGAATGCTGATTACTCGCCTCAAATACCATCTGTTGCCGCGAATGAGTACTCGCCAGTACGGTTTTATGCCCCAGAGAAGCACCGAGGACGCCCTCTATGACCTTATGGGGCACATAGTGGCAAAACTCCATGACAAGAGGATTGTCACTATGGTGTCCCTGGACATAGAGGGGGCCTTCGATAGCGCCTGGTGGCCCGCTATTAGAGTGAGACTGGTTGAGGAAAAATGCCCGGCAAATTTGAGACGAGTAATTGGTAGTTACCTAAGCGACAGGAGAGTCAGGGTTAGGTACGCAGGCGAGGAGTGCAGCCGCTCCACGGGCAAAGGGTGCGTCCAGGGGTCGATCGGCGGTCCCTTGCTGTGGAACCTGCTTTTGGATCCACTTTTGAAAGGTCTGGAGCGAAAGGGAGTGTATGTGCAGGCGTTCGCAGACGATGTGGTGCTTGTGTTTGATGGGGACTCGGCTCTTGAAATCGAGGGACACGCCAATGCCTCTCTCGAGCATGTGCGGGAGTGGGGCATCGGAAACAAGCTGAAATTCGCACCGCACAAAACCTGTGCGATGGTAATTACGCGGAGGCTAAAGTACGATGTCCCGCGCCTCAGCATGGGCGGGATAGACATTGGCATGTCCAAGGAAATCAAAATTCTAGGGCTCACCATAGACCGCGCACTAACATTCAACACACATGTCACCAACGTATGCAGAAAGGCGATCGGCATCTATCTATCTATATATATATATATATCTATCTAAAAAATATATATATCTATATATATATCTATCTAAAAAAAAAAAAAAAAAAAAAAAAAACCTAACCTAACCTAACCTAACCTCGGCTCGCGACGATCTCTTCCGGAAGTGGGCCGAGAGGTTGGTAGGCCCCTCAGTTAGCCCCCGGCTCGTGGGGGCTGTCCGGCCCGTCCTGCGGGCTTGGGTGGAGAGGGCACACGGAGCGCCGACATTTCACCTCAGTCAGCTCCTCACAGGGCATGGCGTATTCGCCAAATACCTGTGGGAGGTGACTGGGGTGGAGCCGGACCCCGTATGTCGCCACTGCTCAAGTGGCGTCGTGGACACGGCGGAGCACACACTCGCCGTGTGCCCGGCGTGGGACGGGCCGCGTATCGCCCTTTAGGGCCTTGTCGGACTTGATTTGTCGCTGCCGGCTGTGGTGCAAGCCATGGTCGGCAGCCAACAGTGTTGGGCCGCCGTCGCCTCGTTTGCTAGCGAGGTGATGGCGGCGAAACGTGAGGAGTTGCGGGTGCGGGAGCGTACGGGACAGACGCTCCCGCCCCGCCGTCCTGTTCGGGGGCGTCGACGTGCTCAATACATGCGCGCCCCCGAATAGTGTCTGGCCGTGGGCGGAAGGTCGGGGGACCCCGCCCAACTGGCCAATTGGCGACGGGCACCCTTTCTGTGTTCCAGGGGGTGCCCAACTCTTGCGCACGCCACACTGTGTTTTCGTTGTGGGCAGCCCGGCCACAAGGCGGCCGGCTGCTCTATGGCGTTTAACTGCCCCATCTGCGCGGCGGCGGGAACTGCCGCTGCGCATCGCCTGGGCGCAAAAGCCTGCCTGGCGGCGTCCATGAAGAGGAGGCGTCGGGGTGGTGCTGGACGTACGCGTCAGCCCACCCAGAACACAGAGGAGGTGATGGACATCGCCCAAAACTAAATGGCTCCCATCTCGGTACTGCAGGCCAACGTCGGTAACTGTGCAGCGGCCCAAGATCTGCTGCTTCAGTCTGTCGCACAGTTACAGGCGACTGTGGCTATAGTCGCCGAACCGTATGCGGTTCGCGCCCGCGACAACTGGGCTAGCAGCCGCGACGAGTTGGTGGCTGTCGTCTCCCAGCGGGGTGCTTTTGATAGGGTGCTCCAGGGACGCGGTTGCGTCCTCGCGCTGCTGGGAGACGTTGCAGTAGTCGGGGTGTACTTCTCGCCCAACAGAAGCCTCGCTGAGTATGAGCGTTGGTTAATTGAGGTCGGGGCTCTGTTGGCAGAAGCTCACCCCACCCCGGTGGTGGTAGCTGGAGATTTCAACGCACACTCACAGGCGTGGGGATCTCCAGAAACCGATAGCCGGGGTGAGATGGTCGAGGAATGGGCGGTGTCCAACGGCTTGGTGCTGCTCAACCGAGGGTCGGTCCACACGTTCGTGCGGCGAACGGGGACGGGTCGTAGTATAATCGACCTGTCCTTTGCCAGTTCTGGCCTGGCTAGCCGCACGCGTGGTTGGAGGGTGATCGAGGGGGTGGAGACGATGTCGGATCATCGCTACATATGGTTCGACATCGTCAACGCCGGCTCGGAGACCCCGGCGGTCGGGGACCGCCGTTCGGTTGAGGAAGGTCCGCGGTGGCGTCTGCGGACGCTAGACCGGGAACTGGCGAAGGAGGCGGCCATCGTCGAGCGATGGGCCGCAGGCGACGTTAGCCCGGACGTGGACGCGAGGGCTGGGCGGCTTTCCGGTGCCCTGACTCGCGTCTGCGATGCGGCGATGAAGAGGGCGGGGCCTGTTCGGCCGCGAAAGCGAGTGTATTGGTGGAATGATGAGTTGGCTGGGCTGCGTACTTCATGCCATGCAGCCCAGCGTAGGTACACTCGCCATCGCGGTCGAAGAAACAGCGATCCTGCCCAAGAAGAAGAGCTGCTCGCCGCATACCGGGCTGCCCGAGCTGCCCTCAGCTCGGCGATCAAGGCCGCCAAGGAGGCGGCCTGGAAGGAGTGGCTCGAGAGCCTAAATGAAGATCCGTGGCAGACACAGAGGCGATGATTCCGCCCGTGTCGGATGCCGAGCTCGGGGCGGCGGTCCTTAAACTCAAAACGAGGAACCGCGCCCCCGGTCCGGATGGCATTCCTGGGCGCGTCATCGCTCTGGTTATGCCGGCGTTCGAGGAGGAGACGCTGTCTTTGTTGTCGGAGTGTGTGGCGTCGGGTAAGGTCCCGCGACAGTGGAAAACCGGGCGTCTCGTGCTGTTGAAGAAGCACGGGCGCCCGGCCGAGTCGCCGTCGGCCTACCGCCCCATCGTATTGCTCGACGAGATGAGCAAGCTGCTCGAGCGGGTGCTCGCGGCGCGTCTCGTCGGGCACCTGGAGGGGGCGGGGCCCAATCTCAATGACGGCCAGTACGGTTTTCGTCGCGGGAGGTCGACCCTGGACGCCATTTCCCGGCTCAGGGACAGCGTCGAGGAGGCGGTCGGTCGGGGGGAGGTGTTGCTGGCGGTGTCGCTCGACATCGCAAACGCCTTCAACACCATCCCCTGGCAGACCATCGCCGAGGCGCTGAGGTACCACAATGTCCCGTGGTACCTCAGGCGCATTCTCGCGGACTACTTTGTCGACCGGGCCATCTCCTATCCGGTCCGGTCGGGGGTAGTCCGCACAAATATGTCGTGCGGTGTTCCACAGGGGTCGGTTCTGGGTCCACTCCTGTGGAACATCGGATATGATTGGGTCCTGCGCGGTGCTACTCTTCGGGGAGTCGGCGTCCTCTGCTACGCCGACGATACCCTAGTCACCGCGCGGGGCCCTGAGTTTCGCGAGGCGAAAGTCCTGGCCACCGCGGGCGTTGCCCAGGTGGTCAGCCGCATCAGGGCGCTAGGACTCCAGGTGGCTCTCGAAAAGTCCGAGGCCGTTTTCTTCCACGGGCCTCGGCGAGGGCCACCTCGAGATTGTCAGATTGTGGTGAGCGGCACCCCCATCGCTGTCGGGTCGAGTATAAAGTATTTGGGTTTGGTACTCGACAGTCGATGGGGCTTCGTCGAGCACTTCCGGCGTCTTTCACCTAAATTGTTGTCGTACGCCGGAAGGCTGGCGAGGCTGCTCCCCAATCGGGGAGGCCCAAATAGTGCGTGCCGTCGCCTCTACGACGGTGTAGTGCGCTCAAAGGCGTTGTATGGAGCGCCCATCTGGGCGCACGCCCTCTGCGCCAAGACAATCCCGCTGCTGCGGCGTCCGCAGCGGTCGATTGCGCAGAGGGCGGCACGAGCGTACTGCACCGTCTCCTACGAGGCGGCGTGCCTAATTGCAGGAAGTCTCCCCTGGGATCTCGAGGCTGGAGTCCTAAAGAAGGTGTATGAAGAGAGCGCCCTGGTGCGAAGTAACTGTGCGGCGGCCCAAGATCTGCTGCTGCAGTCCGTCGCACAGTTACAGGCGACTGTGGCTATAGTCGCCGAACCGTACGCGGTCCGCGCCCGCGACAACTGGGCTGGCAGCCGCGACGAGTTGGTGGCTATCGTCTCCCAGCGGGGTGCTTTTGATAGGGTGCTCCAGGGACGCGGTTGCGTCCTCGCGCTGCTGGGAGACGTTGCAGTAGTCGGGGTGTACTTCTCGCCCAACAGAAGCCTCGCTGAGTATGAGCGGTGGCTGATTGAGGTCGGGGCTCTGTTGGCAGAAGCGCACCCCACCCCGGTGGTGGTAGCTGGAGATTTCAACGCACACTCACGGGCGTGGGGATCTCCAGAAACCGATAGCCGGGGAGAGATGGTCGAGGAATGGGCGGTGTCCAACGGCTTGGTGCTGCTCAACCGAGGGTCGGTCCACACGTTCGTGCGGCGAACGGGGACGGGTCGTAGTATAATCGACCTGTCCTTTGCCAGTTCTGGCCTGGCTAGCCGCACACGTGGTTGGAGGGTGATCGAGGGGGTGGAGACGATGTCGGATCATCGCTACATATGGTTCGACATCGTCGACACCGGCTCCGGGACTCCGGCGGTCGGGGACCGCCGATCGGTTGAGGAAGGTCCGCGGTGGCGTCTGCAGACGCTGGACCGGGAGCTGGCGAAGGAGGCGGCCATCGTCGAGCGATGGGCCGCGGGCGACGTTAGCCCGGACGTGGACGCGAGGGCTGGGCGGCTTTCCGGCGCCCTGACTCGTGTCTGCGATGCGGCCATGAAGAGGGCAGGGTCTGTCAAGCCGCGGCGGCGAGTGTACTGGTGGAATGAAGAGCTGGCTGGGCTGCGAACCTCAAGTCACGCAGCCCAGCGCAGGTACACTCGCCAACGCGCCCGAAGAAACAGTGACCCTGCCCGAGAAGAAGAACTACTCGCCGCATACCGGGCTGCCCGAGCTGCCCTCAGCTCGGCGATCAAGGCCGCCAAGGAGGCGGCCTGGAAGGAATGGCTCGAGAGCCTCAATCAAGATCCGTGGGGGCGCCCGTACAAAGCCGTGAGTGACAAACTCCGGCCCTGGGCGCCCCCCCTCACAAAGTCTCTCGAGCCCTCATTCGTCGGCCACGTTGTCAGTTCCCTCTTCCCTGAGCGGGAAGAGTGGGTCCCACCGCGGATGGCACCAAGCCAGACGCCGGCAGACACAGAGGCGATGATTCCGCCCGTGTCGGATGCCGAGCTCGGGGCGGCGGTCCTTAAACTCAAAACGAGGAACCGCGCCCCCGGCCCGGATGGCATTCCTGGGCGCGTCATCGCCCTGGTTATGCCGGCGTTCGAGGAGGAGACGCTGTCTTTGTTGTCGGAGTGTGTGGCGTCGGGTAAGGTCCCGCGACAGTGGAAAACCGGGCGTCTCGTGCTGTTGAAGAAGCACGGGCGCCCGGCCGAGTCGCCGTCGGCCTACCGCCCCATCGTATTGCTCGACGAGATGAGCAAGCTGCTCGAGCGGGTGCTCGCGGCGCGTCTCGTCGGGCACCTGGAGGGGGCGGGGCCCAATCTCAATGACGGCCAGTATGGTTTTCGTCGCGGGAGGTCGACCCTGGATGCCATTTCCCGGCTCAGGGACAGCGTCGAAGAGGCGGTCGGTCGGGGGGAGGTGTTGCTGGCGGTGTCGCTCGACATCGCGAACGCCTTCAACACCATCCCCTGGCAGACCATCGCCGAGGCGCTGAGGTACCACAATGTCCCGTGGTACCTCAGGCGCATTCTTGCGGACTACTTTGTCGACCGGGCCATCTCCTATCCGGCCCGGTCGGGAGTAGTCCGCACAAATATGTCGTGTGGTGTTCCACAGGGGTCGGTTCTGGGTCCGCTCCTGTGGAACATCGGATATGATTGGGTCCTGCGCGGTGCTACTCTTCGGGGAGTCGGCGTCCTCTGTTACGCCGACGATACCCTAGTTACCGCGCGGGGCCCAGATTTTCGCGAGGCGAAAGTCCTGGCCACCGCGGGCGTTGCCCAGGTGGTCAGCCGCATCAGGGCGCTAGGACTCCAGGTGGCCCTTGAAAAGTCCGAGGCCGTTTTCTTTCACGGGCCTCGGCGAGGGCCACCTCGAGATTGTCAGATTGTGGTGAGCGGCACCCCCATCGCTGTCGGGTCGAGTATTAAGTATCTTGGTTTGGTACTCGACAGCCGATGGGGCTTCGTCGAGCACTTCCGGCGTCTGTCGCCAAAGTTGTTGTCGTACGCCGGAAGGCTGGCGAGGCTGCTCCCCAATCGGGGAGGCCCAAATAGTGCATGCCGTCGCCTCTACGACGGTGTAGTGCGCTCAAAGGCGTTGTATGGAGCGCCCATCTGGGCGCACGCCCTCTGCGCCAAGACAATCCCGCTGCTGCGGCGTCCGCAGCGGTCGATTGCGCAGAGGGCGGCACGAGCGTACTGCACCGTCTCCTACGAGGCGGCGTGCCTAATTGCAGGAAGCCTCCCTTGGGATCTCGAGGCTGGAGTCCTCAAGAAGGTGTATGAAGAGAGCGCCCTGGTGCGAAGTAACGGTGGACGGCCCCTTCCGGACGAGATCGACCGCTGGAGACAGTCGGCTCGCGACGATCTCTTCCGAAAGTGGGCCGAGAGGTTGGTAGGCCCCTCAGTTAGCCCCCGGCTCGTGGGGGCTGTCCGACCCGTCCTACGTGCTTGGGTGGAGAGGGCACACGGAGCGCCGACATTTCACCTCAGTCAGCTCCTCACAGGGCATGGCGTATTCGCCAAGTACCTGTGGGAGGTGGCTGGGGTGGAGCCGGACCCCGTGTGTCGCCACTGCTCAAGTGGCGTCGTGGACACGGCGGAGCACACACTCGCCGTGTGCGCGGCGTGGGGCGGGCCGCGTATCGCCCTTACGGGCCTTGTCGGTGGAAATTTGTCGCTGCCGGCTGTGGTGCAAGCCATGGTCGGCAGCCAACAGTGTTGGGCCGCCGTCGCCTCGTTTGCTAGCGAGGTGATGGCGGCGAAACGTGAGAAGTTGCGGGTGCGGGAGCGTACGGGACAGACGCTCCCGCCCCGCCGTCCGGTGCGGGGGCGTCGTCGTGCTCATTACATGCGCGCCCCCGAATAGTGTCTGGCCGTGGGCGGATGGTCGGGGGACCCCGCCCAACTGGCCACTCGGCGACGGGCACCCTTTCTGTGTTCCAGGGGTGCCCACTTTTTGCGCACGCCCGTACCGGCCGCTCTCACCTCCTCTGCTTACAGAGGAGCGCTCGAGAGCGGTGGAGGTGCGGGCTAGTTCTTCAGCTCCTTAGGGAGCTCCGGGGTGGTCGCTTATCGACCGCCCCGAGAAGGACCCCTCCGTTCTGGGGTGCCCCTTGCCGGCTCGCAGTGATTTAACCTCAGGCCTACCCTGCGAGTCGGTTTTAAGGTGAGGCGGAACACCGCGGGGTTTAGTGGGTAGGACGGCCCTCTCTCACGGGCCGGGAGCCCCACACACCGTCCCTGCTGCCCCCGCAGCAGGGATGACGGTGCGTAAATGCATTCCCCGCGAAAACAAAAAAAAAAAAAAAAAAAAAAAAAAAAAAAAAAAAAAAACCTAACCTAACCTAACCTATTGTCGAGGCGAAAGTCCTGGCCACCGCGGGCGTTGCCCAGGTGGTCAGCCGCATCAGGGCGCTAGGACTCCAGGTGGCCCTCGAAAAGTCCGAGGCCGTTTTCTTTCACGGGCCTCGGCGAGGGCCACCTCGAGATTGTCAGATTGTGGTGAGCGGCACCCCCAATGCTGTCGGGTCGAGTATTAAGTATCTTGTGGGGCTTCGTCGAGCACTTCCGGCGTCTGTCGCCAAAGTTATTGTCGTACGCCGGAAGGCTGGCGAGGCTGCTCCCCAATCGGGGAGGCCCAAATAGTGCATGCCGTCGCCTCTACGACGGTGTAGTGCGCTCAAAGGCGTTGTATGGAGCGCCCATCTGGGCGCACGCCCTCTGCGCCAAGACAATTCCGCTGCTGCGGCGTCCGCAGCGGTCGATTGCGCAGAGGGCGGCACGAGCGTACTGCACCGTCTCCTACGAGGCGGCGTGCCTAATTGCAGGAAGCCTCCCTTGGGATCTCGAGGCTGGAGTCCTCAAAAGTGTTTATGAGGAAAGCGCCCTGGTGCGTAGAAATGGTGGACGGCCCCTTCCGGACGAGATCGACCGCTGGAGACAGTCGGCTCGCGACGATCTCTTCCGGAAGTGGGCCGAGAGGTTGGTAGGCCCCTCAGTTAGCCCCCGGCTCGTGGGGGCTGTCCGGCCCGTCCTGCGGGCTTGGGTGGAGAGGGCACACGGAGCGCCGACATTTCACCTCAGTCAGCTCCTCACAGGGCATGGCGTATTCACCAAGTACCTGTGGGAGGTGGCTGGGGTGGAGCCGGACCCCGTGTGTCGCCACTGCTCAAGTGGCGTCGTGGACACGGCGGAGGACACACTCGCCGTGTGCCCGGCGTGGGACGGGCCGCGTATCGCCCTTACGGGCCTTGTCGGACTTGATTTGTCGCTGCCGGCTGTGGTGCAAGCCATGGTCGGCAGCCAACAGTGTTGGGCCGCCGTCGCCTCGTTTGCTAGCGAGGTGATGGCGGCGAAACGAGAGGAGTTGCGGGTGCGGGAGCGTACGGGACAGACGCTCCCGCCCCGCCGTCCGGTTCGGGGGCGTCGACGTGCTGATTACATGCGCGCCCCCGAATAGTGTCTGGCCGTGGGCGGAAGGTCGGGGGACCCCGCCCAACTGGCCACTCGGCGACGGGCACCCTTTCTGTGTTCCAGGGGGTGCCCACTCTTTGCGCACGCCCGTACCGGCCGCTCTCACCTCCTCTGCTTACAGAGGAGCGCTCGAGAGCGGTGGAGGTGCGGGCTAGTTCTTCAGCTCCTTAGGGAGCTCCGGGGTGGTCGCTTATCGACCGCCCCGAGACGGACCCCTCCGTTCTGGGGTGCCCCTTGCCGGCTCGCAGTGATTTAACCTCAGGCCTACCCTGCGAGTCGGTTTTAAGGTGAGGCGGAACACCGCGGGGTTTAGTGGGTAGGACGGCCCTCTCTCTCGGGCCGGGAGCCCCACACACCGTCCCTGCTGCCCCCGCAGCAGGGATGACGGTGCGTAAATGCATTCCCCGCGAAAACAAAAAAAAAAAACAAAAAAACCTAACCTATTGTGGTGAGCGGCACCCCCATCGCTGTCGGGTCGAGTATTAAGTATCTTGGTTTGGTACTCGACAGCCGATGGGGCTTCGTCGAGCACTTCCGGCGTCTGTCGCCTAAATTGTTGTCGTACGCCGGAAGGCTGGCGAGGCTGCTCCCCAATCGGGGAGGCCCAAATAGAGCGTGCCGTCGCCTCTACGACGGTGTAGTGCGCTCAAAGGCGTTGTATGGAGCGCCCATCTGGGCGCACGCCCTCTGCGCCAAGACAATCCCGCTGCTGCGGCGTCCGCAGCGGTCGATTGCGCAGAGGGCGGCACGAGCGTACTGCACCGTCTCCTACGAGGCGGCGTGCCTAATTGCAGGAAGTCTCCCCTGGGATCTCGAGGCTGGAGTCCTCAAGAAGGTGTATGAAGAGAGCGCCCTGGTGCGAAGTAACGGTGGACGGCCCCTTCCGGACGAGATCGACCGCTGGAGACAGTTGGCTCGCGACGATCTCTTCCGGAAGTGGGCCGAGAGGTTGGTAGGCCCCTCAGTTAGCCCCCGGCTCGTGGGGGCTGTCCGGCCCGTCCTGCGGGCTTGGGTGGAGAGGGCACACGGAGCGCCGACATTTCACCTCAGTCAGCTCCTCACAGGGCATGGCGTATTCGCCAAGTACCTGTGGGAGGTGGCTGGGGTGGAGCCGGACCCCGTGTGTCGCCACTGCTCAAGTGGCGTCGTGGACACGGCGGAGCACACACTCGCCGTGTGCCCGGCGTGGGACGGGCCGCGTATCGCCCTTACGGGCCTTGTCGGTAGAAATTTGTCGCTGCCGGCTGTGGTGCAAGCCATGGTCGGCAGCCAACAGTGTTGGGCCGCCGTCGCCTCGTTTGCTAGCGAGGTGATGGCGGCGAAACGTGAGGAGTTGCGGGTGCGGGAGCGTACGGGACAGACGCTCCCGCCCCGCCGTCCGGTTCGGGGGCGTCGTCGTGCTCATTACATGCGCGCCCCCGAATAGTGTCTGGCCGTGGGCGGAAGGTCGGGGGACCCCGCCCAACTGGCCACTCGGCGACGGGCACCCTTTCTGTGTTCCAGGGGTGCCCACTCTTTGCGCACGCCCGTACCGGCCGCTCTCACCTCCTCTGCTTACAGAGGAGCGCTCGAGAGCGGTGGAGGTGCGGGCTAGTTCTTCAGCTCCTTAGGGAGCTCCGGGGTGGTCGCTTATCGACCGCCCCGAGACGGACCCCTCCGTTCTGGGGTGCCCCTTGCCGGCTCGCAGTGATTTAACCTCAGGCCTACCCTGCGAGTCGGTTTTAAGGTGAGGCGGAACACCGCGGGGTTTAGTGGGTAGGACGGCCCTCTCTCACGGGCCAGGAGCCCCACACACCGTCCCTGCTGCCCCCGCAGTAGGGATGACGGTGCGTAAATGCATTCCCCGCGAAAACAAAAAAAAAAAAAAAAAAACCTAACCTAACCTAACCCGTCGGTGAAAATTTTTATGTCAAATTGACTATTTTGGTCGAAAAGTTCCCTATTTCCCAGGCTAATGAACTGCAGGCGTATATGTTCTGCAGGGTGAGGGTTGTTCGCGACCGAGAGCATTCGCTCGGTCTCCCTCCCCGCCATTTCCGGCATTTGTTCCCCTCTCTTAATCCTATATAGAAGTGCTGCCTCCTTGACCCGGAGATCAAGGGGGAGTATACCTGCCAACAGTAATGCCGAGTTGAGGGAGACCGTGCGATATGCCTTGCAGATTTTTTGTGCAAAACCACGCTGAATGAAGTTAAGCCTTTTCCGGATGCCCAGCTTCCCAACCGCGGGTGCCCACGCGCTGGCTGCGTACAGAACTATTGGTTCCACTGTTGCTGTGTATATAGTGTGTATTATTTCAGGGTGTAACCCCCAGCTCACCTTTGCCGCCCTAGTTAGCTGCTTGTGGAGGTTCGTTACCTTTTTGCACACATTTTCCACATGTGCATTAAACGTAAGCTTTCGGTCGATCGTGAGGCCGAGTATTTTTATTTCGTTGGACATACCAATGTCGACCCCGCCCATGGCAAGTCGTGGTGTGTCGTACACTAATTTCTTAGTGATGACCATTGCATTCGTTTTTTGCGGTGCAAATTTTAATTTGTTTCTATCACCCCACGACTTGACATGTTCGAGGGCAGCATTGGCACGTCTTTCGATGTCCCCTCCCGTGTCACCGTGGAAAACTAGGACGACGTCGTCCGCAAAAGCTTGTGCGTATTCGCCCCTCGTCTCAAGGCTTTTTAGTAGTGGATCTAAGAGCAAATTCCAGAGTATCGGTCCGCCGATAGAGCCCTGGACGCATCCCTTTCTCGTTCTAATTGAATGTTCCTTGCCGGCGTACCTGACGTGTACCCATCTATCGTCCAGATAGCTATTTACCATCATTCTAATTCCTTCCGGACACTTCTCCTCTACGAGTCGCATCTTGATTGCGGGCCACCAGGCGCTGTCGAAAGCGCCCTCTATATCCAGGGATACTAGTGTCACTATCTTCTTCTGATCCAATTTCATCCTGATGTATTGGATAAGGGTATAGAGGGCGTCCTCGCAGCTCCTCTGTGGCATGAACCCATATTGTCTGTCTAACTGACAACGTGAGGTTAGGTTAGGTTCTTTTTTTTTTTTTTTTTTTTTTTTTTTTTTTCGCGGGGAATGCATTTACGCACCGTCATCCCTACTGCGGGGGCAGCAGGGACGGTGTGTGGGGCTCCCGGCCCGTGAGAGAGGGCCGTCCTACCCACTAAACCCCGCGGTGTTCCGCCTCACCTTAAAACCGACTCGCAGGGTAGGCCTGAGGTTAAATCACTGCGAGCCGGCAAGGGGCACCCCAGAACGGAGGGGTCCGTCTCGGGGCGGTCGATAAGCGACCACCCCGGAGCTCCCTAAGGAGCTGATGAACTAGCCCGCACCTCCACCGCTCTCGAGCGCTCCTCTGTAAGCAGAGGAGGTGAGAGCGGCCGGTACGGGCGTGCGCAAAAAAGTGGGCACCCCCTGGAACACAGAAAGGGTGCCCGTCGCCAAGTGGCCAGTTGGGCGGGGTCCCCCGACCTTCCGCCCACGGCCAGACACTATTCGGGGGCGCGCATGTAATTAGCACTTCGACGCCCCCGAACCGGACGGCGGGGCGGGAGCGTCTGTCCCGTACGCTCCCGCACCCGCAACTCCTCTCGTTTCGCCGCCATCACCTCGCTAGCAAACGAGGCGACGGCGGCCCAACACTGTTGGCTGCCGACCATGGCTTCGACGACCATGGGTCGAGACAACTGCCCGCAAACTTAGTCTGCCGTCATATTGCACCGTGTACCAGGCGGAACTGCTGGCAATATGCGACGCAACGAGGACGATTTGTAAGCAAAAAGCGACAACCTTTGGGGTGTACAGCGACTCAACCGCGGCACTCCAGACGATCACAAATCCCAGTTGTCTCCATCCCCTCGCTGTAGAAGCCCGTAAAAATATCAGAAATTGTATTCTGGCAGGCAAACATATAGTTTTGTTCTGGATAAAGGCACATGTGGGGATGGAGGGAAATGAGAGAGCTGATGAACTGGCAAAAGAGGCAGCTTTGCGGTCGAGGAGGTCGCCGGACTACGACTTGTGTCCGGTCTCATTCGTCAAGCGCAGTATACGTACTGATACGCTTGCCGAGTGGGGCCGCCGGTACGAGTCCGGCGACACCGCCTCGATCACAAAGCTCTTCTTCCCGGGCGCGGTGGATGCGTACAGGATTGTTAGGATATTCACCCCAGACAAATTCACCACACAGGTACTGACGGGGCACGGTGGGTTCTCAGAGTACTTGACCCGATTCAAGTGCAAGGAGAACCCATCGTGTACCTGCGACCCGCAAGTGGAGGAGACCATCCCTCACCTGCTGGTGGACTGCCCGGAGTTCTCAAGGCAAAGATTCAATTTAGAACAGGAAATAGATTTGGCAGTAACAAAACAAAATTTAAAAACTATAATGATCGGCAAACGTAGAGACAGATTTTTAAGATATTGTACGGAAATATGTAAAGTAGTAAACCTAAGAAATAAAGTAGACTAAGTGAAATTACAATAACATAATAATATAATTATGTTACCATGTACAACAACAATAAGTAAAAATATTTAAATGTAAACGTACTAGAAACTTAAGAAATTAGACATAAGTAACATAAGTTGAAAACGATCATGTAAATTTAAAGTAGTGAGCCACGAGCTATGCAAAGATAACTGATAAAGAAATATATTAGTAAATAGAATTGTTAGAAAACATAAGAAAACTATATTTAAGGATATGTTAGAGAATATAAGAATGTTATATTAAGCCACATTGTATGGAAATTAAGAAAATACTTGTTATAGGAAACATAGAATAAGAATATTTAAAGTAAAAGTCTATATTAAGATAGAAAAAAGAAAAATTGTAAAAGAAAAAATTAAGAAGGAGGTGGAGAAATTATTTATTACCCATAGTAACTAAGTAAAAGAAATAAAGAAATTAGTAGTGAGATTAGCAGGCGTCCCACCTGTAAAAGCATGTAAGGCTGGATGAAAGAAAGAACAAGTATGCAGAACGAATGTAGGAAAATTGCGAGAACTGGTATGAAAGGATAAGATTAGAAAAGACTCCGAATGATGAACATCGGGGGTATAGTCAGGACTACAACAAAAAAAAAAAAAAAAAAAAAAACCTAACCTAACCTAACCTAACCTCCCTTCCGGACGAGATCGACCGCTGGAGACAGTTGGCTCGCGACGATCTCTTCCGGAAGTGGGCCGAGAGGTTGGTAGGCCCCTCAGTTAGCCCCCGGCTCGTGGGGGCTGTCCGGCCCGTCCTGCGGGCTTGGGTGGAGAGGGCACACGGAGCGCCGACATTTCACCTCAGTCAGCTCCTCACAGGGCATGGCGTATTCGCCAAGTACCTGTGGGAGGTGGCTGGGGTGGAGCCGGACCCCGTGTGTCGCCACTGCTCAAGTGGCGTCGTGGACACGGCGGAGCACACACTCGCCGTGTGCCCGGCGTGGGACGGGCCGCGTATCGCCCTTACGGGCCTTGTCGGTGTAAATTTGTCGCTGCCGGCTGTGGTGCAAGCCATGGTCGGCAGCCAACAGTGTTGGGCCGCCGTCGCCTCGTTTGCTAGCGAGGTGATGGCGGCGAAACGAGAGGAGTTGCGGGTGCGGGAGCGTACGGGACAGACGCTCCCGCCCCGCCGTCCGGTTCGGGGGCGTCGACGTGCTGATTACATGCGCGCCCCCGAATAGTGTCTGGCCGTGGGCGGAAGGTCGGGGGACCCCGCCCAACTGGCCACTTGGCGACGGGCACCCTTGCTGTGTTCCAGGGGGTGCCCACTTTTTTGCGCACGCCCGTACCGGCCGCTCTCACCTCCTCTGCTTACAGAGGAGCGCTCGAGAGCGGTGGAGGTGCGGGCTAGTTCTTCAGCTCCTTAGGGAGCTCCGGGGTGGTCGCTTATCGACCGCCCCGAGACGGACCCCTCCGTTCTGGGGTGCCCCTTGCCGGCTCGCAGTGATTTAACCTCAGGCCTACCCTGCGAGTCGGTTTTAAGGTGAGGCGGAACACCGCGGGGTTTAGTGGGTAGGACGGCACTCTCTCACGGGCCGGGAGCCCCACACACCGTCCCTGCTGCCCCTGCAGCAGAGATGACGGTGCGTAAATGCATTCCCCGCGAAAACAAAAAAAAAAAAAAAAAAAAAAACCTAACCTAAGGCTAGGCCTGACACTCCAGTGCCTAGCCTGGTGAAGGAGGCGCGAGTATCGCTATCGCGCTGCGATGCCGCTCCGCGCCGTCTGTGCGGAGACCTGCTGCTGTCGGATTCCGACAGCAGTGTGGTCTCGATGATAGAGGTGTCTCCTGGCCCCTCCCCCTCCCCGCTTTCCCGGCTGTGGCGCAAGCGCCGGAACTCGGAGTCGGAGGGGGACAGTGAGGAGTCGGCTGGCACCGGTTCTGTCCGGGGCCAGCCCGGTAAGCGGGGCCGCGGTCGCCCCCCAACAACGGGGCAATACGTGGGCCTCGCCAAGGCGAAGGCCGAACTAAACGCGGCCAAGGAGCGGGAGCTAGAGCTGCAAGCGGAGGAGGAGCTCGCCGAGGAGCTCCGAAGGAGGGAGGAGAGGCGACTCTCCTTCCTTCGCCAGTCTCCCGCTCCAGCAGATACAACACCGGTGGCTGCTTCGGACCTTAGGGCCGAGCAGCTCGAGAAGGCGGTCGAGGAGGCGGTGGAGGCGATCCGCTCCATTGCCCACAAGTCCTCCCGTCTTAAGGGGCAGAGCGTGCAGGGCCTGAGGTCCGCCGCTGCGTCAATTGTGGAATACGTGCGGGAATTGCGTGCCCGCACGGTATCTGAAGAAAATGCCCGTCTGCAGCGTGAGCTAGCTGCTATGCGGGCGGAAATTGAAATGCTGAAGAAGCAAGCGAGCGCCCCGCCGTCGATGTCGCGCGAGGAGGTTCTGTTCCTCCTAGATGCGCGCTTCGACGGCATAGGAGATCGCCTGCTCCCGGAGCCGCGACTGCGCCCGCCGCTGCAGGCGGATGCTCGCAATGCCGCCCGTGCCACCGAAAGCTCCACCGTCGGTGCTCGCAAAGCACCCTCCCAACTGTCCGGCACTTCTGGCGTTGTCGCTGGTGCCGCCCGCTTTCAGACCGCTGGCGCCGCTGCCGCCGCGCGTCCCTCTGTCCCCGTCTCCGGCCCTTCGTTGGAGGAGACGGGGGCTCCTTCAGCCGCTTCACCGGCTCCCTCCCCCTCTTCAGGAAAAAAGAAGAAAGCCGGCAAGCGCAAGAAGAAGAGCGCTGCAGCCAGAGAGGCTGAGGCGGCGCGACAGGAGCGCCTGCCACCGCTGCCCACCCCTCGGCCATTAACCGAGGCCTGGAACGTGGTGGCTGGGCGACCAAAGAAGGCGCCGGCGGCAAAGCCGCCAGCGACGAAGTCTGCACCGGCGCCCGCCAACGTGCCTGCCGTGGGGAAGCGCGCCCCTAAACTCCGCGCCCCGCGAACCGCTGCAGTGGTGATAACGCTGCAGCAGGACGCGGTAAAGAGGGGCGTTACATACGCCTCCAAGCTAGCCGAGGCGGAACAAAAGGTTGACATCAAGAGCCTCGGCATTGGGGGCCTTCGTTTCCGCACGGCGGCCACCGGAGGTCGCATCCTTGAAGTGGCGGGCGCAGAAAGGTGCCAAAAGGCTGACACCCTCGCCGAACATCTGAGGGTGGCCCTCGGCGACGAGGTCCGTGTCGCCAGGCCGGAGAAGTGCGCGGAGCTGCGCATCTCCGGTCTAGGCGACGCGGCCACAAAGGAAGTAGTTGCGCGGGTGGTGGCGGACGTAGGAGGGTGCGCCACCACCAGTGTTGTCGTTGGCGACGTTGTTCGCCAGGCAGGCAGGGAGGGCACGGCTTGGGTCAGGTGCCCGATCGCGGCGGCCAAAAAACTAACAGATGGCCGCCCTCTCACGATCGGTTGGTCCCGCGTCCGTGCGGTTCTTTTGGAGGCCAGGCCGCAGCGGTGTTTCCGCTGTCTGGAGGTGGGGCACGTGGGGGCCCGGTGCGCTGCGGGTGTAGATCGCAGCGCACTGTGTTTTCGTTGTGGGCAGCCCGGCCACAAGGTGGCCGGCTGCTCTATGGCGTTTAACTGCCCCATCTGCGCGGCGGCGGGAACTGCCGCTGCGCATCGCCTGGGCGCAAAAGCCTGCCTGGCGGCGTCCATGAAGAGGAGGCGTCGGGTGGTGCTGGACGTACGCGTCAGCCCACCCACAACACAGAGGAGGTGATGGACATCGCCCAAAACTAAATGGCTCCCATCTCGGTACTGCAGGCCAACGTCGGTAACTGTGCGGCGGCCCAAGATCTGCTGCTTCAGTCTGTCGCACAGTTACAGGCGACTGTGGCTATAGTCGCCGAACCGTACGCGGTTCGCGCCCGCGATAACTGGGCTGGCAGCCGCGACGAGTTGGTGGCTATCGTCTCCCAGCGGGGTGCTTTTGATAGGGTGCTCCAGGGACGCGGTTGCGTTCTCGCGCTGCTGGGAGACGTTGCAGTAGTCGGGGTGTACTTCTCGCCCAACAGAAGCCTCGCTGAGTATGAGCGTTGGTTGATTGAGGTCGGGGCTCTGTTGGCAGAAGCGCACCCCACCCCGGTGGTGGTAGCTGGAGATTTCAACGCACACTCACGGGCGTGGGGATCTCCAGAAACCGATAGCCGGGGTGAGATGGTCGAGGAATGGGCGGTGTCCAATGGCTTGGTGCTGCTCAACCGAGGGTCGGTCCACACGTTCGTGCGGCGAACGGGGACGGGTCGTAGTATAATCGACCTGTCCTTTGCCAGTTCTGGCCTGGCTAGCCGCACACGTGGTTGGAGGGTGATCGAGGGGGTGGAGACGATGTCGGATCATCGCTACATATGGTTCGACATCGTCAACGCCGGCTCGGAGACCCCGGCGGTCGGGGACCGCCGTTCGGTTGAGGAAGGTCCGCGGTGGCGTCTGCGGACGCTGGACCGGGAACTGGCGAATGAGGCGGCCATCGTCGAGCGATGGGCCGCAGGTGTCGACGTTAGCCCGGACGTGGACGCGAGGGCTGGGCGGCTTTCCGGCGCCCTGACTCGCGTCTGCGATGCGGCCATGAAGAGGGCAGGGTCTGTCAAGCCGCGGCGGCGAGTGTACTGGTGGAATGAAGAGCTGGCTGGGCTGCGAGCCTCAAGTCACGCAGCCCAGCGCAGGTACACTCGCCAACGCGCCCGAAGAAGCAGTGACCCTGCCCGAGAAGAAGAACTACTCGCCGCATACCGGGCTGCCCGAGCTGCCCTCAGCTCGGCGATCAAGGCCGCCAAGGAGGCGGCCTGGAAGGAGTGGCTCGAGACCCTAAACGAAGATCCGTGGGGGCGCCCGTACAAAGCCGTGAGCGACAAACTCCAGCCCTGGGCGCCTCCCCTCACAAAGTCTCTCGAGCCCTCATTCGTCGGCCACGTTGTCAGTTCCCTCTTCCCTGAGCGGGAAGAGTGGGTCCCACCGCGGATGGCACCAAGCCAGACGCCGGCAGACACAGAGGCGATGATTCCGCCCGTGTCGGATGCCGAGCTCGGGGCGGCGGTCCTTAAACTCAAAACGAGGAACCGCGCCCCCGGTCCTGATGGCATCCCTGGGCGCGTCATCGCCCTGGTTATGCCGGCGTTCGAGGAGGAGACGCTGTCCTTGTTGTCGGAGTGTTTGGCGTCGGGTAAAGTCCCGCGACAGTGGAAAACCGGGCGGCTCGTGCTGTTGAAGAAGCACGGGCGCCCGGCCGAGTCGCCGTCGGCCTACCGCCCCATCGTATTGCTCGACGAGATGAGCAAGCTGCTCGAGCGGGTGCTCGCGGCGCGTCTCGTCGGGCACCTGGAGGGGGCGGGGCCCAATCTTAGTGACGGCCAATACGGATTTCGTCGCGGGAGGTCGACCCTGGACGCCATTTCCCGGCTCCAGGACAGCGTCGAAGAGGCGGTCGGTCGGGGGGAGGTGTTGCTGGCGGTGTCGCTCGACATCGCGAACGCCTTCAACACCATCCCCTGGCAGACCATCGCCGAGGCGCTGAGGTACCACAATGTCCCGTGGTACCTCAGGCGCATTCTCGCGGACTACTTTGTCGACCGGGCCATCTCCTATCCGGCCCGGTCGGGGGTAGTCCGCACAAATATGTCGTGCGGTGTTCCACAGGGGTCGGTTCTGGGTCCGCTCCTGTGGAACATCGGATATGATTGGGTCCTGCGCGGTGCTACTCTTCGGGGAGTCGGCGTCCTCTGTTACGCCGACGATACCCTAGTCACCGCGCGGGGCCCAGATTTTCGCGAGGCGAAAGTCCTGGCCACCGCGGGCGTTGCCCAGGTGGTCAGCCGCATCAGGGCGCTAGGACTCCAGGTGGCCCTCGAAAAGTCCGAGGCCGTTTTCTTTCACGGGCCTCGGCGAGGGCCACCTCGAGATTGTCAGATTGTGGTGAGCGGCACCCCCATCGCTGTCGGGTCGAGTATTAAGTATCTTGGTTTGGTACTCGACAGCCGATGGGGCTTCGTCGAGCACTTCCGGCGTCTGTCGCCAAAGTTATTGTCGTACGCCGGAAGGCTAGCGAGGCTGCTCCCCAATCGGGGAGGCCCAAATAGTGCATGCCGTCGCCTCTACGACGGTGTAGTGCGCTCAAAGGCGTTGTATGGAGCGCCCATCTGGGCGCACGCCCTCTGCGCCAAGACAATCCCGCTGCTGCGGCGTCCGCAGCGGTCGATTGCGCAGAGGGCGGCACGAGCGTACTGCACCGTCTCCTACGAGGCGGCGTGCCTAATTGCAGGAAGTCTCCCCTGGGATCTCGAGGCTGGAGTCCTCAAAAGTGTATACGAGGAGAGCGCCCTGGTGCGAAGTGACGGTGGACGGCCCCTTCCGGACGAGATCGACCGCTGGAGACAGTCGGCTCGCGACGATCTCTTCCGGAAGTGGGCCGAGAGGTTGGTAGGCCCCTCAGTTAGCCCCCGGCTCGTGGGGGCTGTCCGGCCCGTCCTGCGGGCTTGGGTAGAGAGGGCACACGGAGCGCCGACATTTCACCTCAGTCAGCTCCTCACAGGGCATGGCGTATTCGCCAAGTACCTGTGGGAGGTGGCTGGGGTGGAGCCGGACCTCGTGTGTCGCCACTGCTCAAGTGGCGTCGTGGACACGGCGGAGCACACACTCGCCGTGTGCCCGGCGTGGCCCAGCCAACAGTGTTGGGCCGCCGTCGCCTCGTTTGCTAGCGAGGTGATGGCGGCGAAACGAGAGGAGTTGCGGGTGCGGGAGCGTACGGGACAGACGCTCCCGCCCCGCCGTCCGGTTCGGGGGCGTCGACGTGCTAATTACATGCGCGCCCCCGAATAGTGTCTGGCCGTGGGCGGAAGGTCGGGGGACCCCGCCCAACTGGCCACTTGGCGACGGGCACCCTTTCTGTGTTCCAGGGGGTGCCCACTTTTTTGCGCACGCCCGTACCGGCCGCTCTCACCTCCTCTGCTTACAGAGGAGCGCTCGAGAGCGGTGGAGGTGCGGGCTAGTTCATCAGCTCCTTAGGGAGCTCCGGGGTGGTCGCTTATCGACCGCCCCGAGACGGACCCCTCCGTTTTGGGGTGCCCCTTGCCGGCTCGCAGTGATTTAACCTCAGGCCTACCCTGCGAGTCGGTTTTAAGGTGAGGCGGAACACCGCGGGGTTTAGTGGGTAGGACGGCCCTCTCTCTCGGGCCGGGAGCCCCACACACCGTCCCTGCTGCCCCCGCAGCAGGGATGACGGTGCGTAAATGCATTCCCCGCGAAAACAAAAAAAAAAAAAACCTAACCTAACCTAACCTAACCTAACCTAACCTAACCTAACCTAACCTAACCTAACCGGTCTCACTCGACCCTCTGAGCAAACCACCACGTTTTCGTACCGCTCCGACTTTTGAAAATTCGAAAAAGTGGGTTTTTCGCAACCGAATTCAAAGTGCGATATATCACCAGTCGCGTCTCGCCGCGTAGCATCCGCTGGCATTTCACTCTTCGGTCGCGCGAAAACGCAGCGAAAGTTATTCGCGAAAAACTGTGAAATTTAGGGGTTAAGTGTACGTGAAAACCACACTAAAGTTCAAATAATTCAGTGAAAAATAAAGTGATCTTAGTGAAAAAAGTGTCTGTGTGTGGGCTCCATAGGCCCCCACCACCTGGCAGCTTCGGCTTTTCCGGAAAACTGTTAGTTTTCCCGGTAGAGAGCCGAAAAGGGTTTTCCAACCACGTGCTTTTCAGCACGAGGTTCGACAAGGAGTCACCGCAGCCACTTCAAAATCGGGAAGACGCAAGAAGGTACCAAGCTATACATAATTCTGAAAAAATTAGATTTTTAAAACCAGTGGTTTTTAATTATTTTTAATTAGAAGTTATAAACTTTGCACCAATATAACTTCCAAACAAAGGAAAAATTCAAAATTCGGCAACTGCTATCTTTTGCGCGCTCATTAGCAGAACAAGTAGAAAACAAAAGAAAAATTTTTGGACATTTTTTGTGGACACTGTAATTAAAAAACGAAATTTTTTTGTATTTTTAAAAAATTGTTTAGCCGAATTTGAGGAAAAATTTATTTTAGTTAAGTTTTGTATAGACCTTAAGTTTACCTATTTTTTAACGTTTTTTGTGTATTTTTAGCACCTACCGCGACCGAGCTGTTGAATTTTTAATGTTTTTTGTAAATATATCCAAAATAAATAGTTAATAAATAAATTTTAAGGTAAAATCGGACTCAGAGACCCAAAATCAGTATATAGAGACCCAAAGCTGGGTCCCGTATCCCATAGTACAAAAATTTTTGAAAATTTCGCCATCTTGTTTTTAGTTTTTAAAATTTTCAGAATTCGATAGCTCGACAACGGGGGGGGCTTAGAGCTTCGGGGTTTTGGATGAAAATAGGTTCGGGCAAAGGACTTTCGCCTGAAACAGGTTTGGAGGTGATTGGAGAGAAAATTTTATTTTAGCTCCAGACCCCTTCAAAAAGGTACCCGAGGAGGCGCTAAGCCTGCTAAAGAAAGTCCGAACATTTTAGGACAAGTGGTTGCCGAGATATCTTCGTTTAAAGTTCGGTTTTGACAGCTCGGCGGCCATTTTGGAAAACTTCAAAACCCCATAGCTCCGCAACAAATAGGCGTAGGAAACTGTGGTTTTCAGCATAGACCTTAAGAAGTGATATTCTGCCCGCCTCCTGAAATTCAGGAGTTTTGAAGCCATAAAACTTTGGGGGGCCGAAAGGCACTCAGTGAGGTAGCGGGGGTCGGGACGACCAGAGCAAACCCAAATTTGGCTGGTCTGCGACGTCTGGGGCCGGAGATACGGACGATCAAAGTTCGACTTTGACAGCTCAGCCGCCATCTTGAAAAACTTTGATCGTCTGTAGTTCTGAAACGGGGCATCGTAGAGGAGTGTGGTTTGCTCTGTGCGTCTCGGCGGCCACTGCCCCATCCGGGTAAGGGGTTTTTAAAGGTTTTGGGGTTTTTAAAATTTTTTGTTTCAAAAAGGCTACCAGCGGGTAGGTCTCGTCGCGGACTTGGAGATAACCCCAAACACGAATAAAATCGGCCCAGTGGTTCGGGAGAAACAGAGATTTTGAAAATTTTGGCGGCCATTTTGAAAAGTTTTGAAGCTCTGTTTCTCAGGAACCCCTTGGACTAGCGGTGGCGTGTTTGGGTTTGTTGAAAAGGGCTTGGCGGGGGCTGCCTGTTGGGCCACTCTACACGGCTCTACATTGAACGTGTAGAGTTCTGGGGCCAAATTATTACTGTTCTAGTTAAAATTACATTAGGGAATTGGTTCTTTTGGCAGAAATATAGTCGGGGAAGGCTACTAAAGCGGGCAGAGTGACGAATATCATTTAATAGTAATATAAGACAAGGGAAAAACCTTAATTAGTTACTAGTTATTTTTAAAACTCTTTATTGTATACAATATTTTTAAGACAAGGCTTATTGGCCTGATTTTTAGTATAAAGACGTAGCTGGCCTACAGCTAGGATCTAGTTATAAGAAAACTTAAATTGGAAAAGCCCTAGATCAACGGTGGCAATTCGGTTTGGTCCGAATCGCCAAACTTCAAAAAACAGACTTTAGTCGAGGCTGCATACGGGCACTTTACACGCACTGCACACACATTTTACACTTGCCCTAGCACACGCACACGACACACTCAACATTGACACTGTACAAGCACGACACTAACAAACACATAGACACACACAAGCACACACTCGGATCCTGGAGCCGTGACCCCGTTAGACACGGTAGCAAAATCGTACTTTATAATTTAGACTAGGACTTAGAATTAGGACGACACTTAGAATAAGACTACATTTTTATAACTTATACAAACTTTTCATATATACTATTTTTGACTATCAACCCGACCAACGCTATTGCGTTAAGTGTAGTTTAATTTAGCTTGAGTAATTGATTCACTCGTAACTTTACAAAGAGACGTACATCTCTGTCAATATGTTCGGATATAGGACACCGGTAAGAAGGTCCACAGCTTCTCCTAAGTCTGGAGATGAATTAACATCTAGCCAGGCAAGTCCCCCAATAGAGAGCAGACCAACAAAACCTGTCAGGAGAAGCGTTGACGAATTAGAGCTCCGCGAAAAGGCACTACCAACAAGGGAAATCAGGGCTAGCTCTCAGACTACAAAAGCCAAAGAGCCACAGATAGCGCTGGCACCACTGCTGGTACCGACGGCTCAAAACCGATGCGCTGCAGCAATCTTGGCGCACGATGTCATTAGGGAGCAACTGGGAGAAGCTCGTAATTTAAAACGAGATATTAGGAGAGAAGTAGAAGACAGAGCGGACCTGTTACTGCGAATTATAAAAGCCTACGAAGATGAAAGAAAAAGAATGAAAAGATCAGAGACAGGAAAAACGGTAGAGATCAGAGGTGAGAACGCAAGTTCCACCGAAGATATAGTGCGGAAGATTGAGGAGAACGAAAGACTGCTGATAGAGAATGGTAAGATTATGAGAGAGTTGAAAGATAAAATTGAAAAACAAGACGAGAGAGAGAAAGAGAGACTAAAGAAGGGATGTATGAATGAGAGTATGCTAAGGGAAAATAGTAAAATAATGATAGAATTGAGAGAGAAAATAGAAATACAAGACAAGAGAGAGAAAGAAAGAGAAAGGAAGGGAGTTATGACATATGCGGGTGCCGTGTCGGGCCGGTCTGGTCACCAGCCACAGGGGCGTGTGGCCCTGCACTCCGTAGTTATAACATCAAAAAATGAGAAAGAGACTGGAGAGGAAGTAATAGAGCGACTAAGGAAAGTAGCGAATGAAGATGAAGGATGGATTAGAGTGGAAAGAGTGAGAAAGGCGAAGAACAGAAGAGTCATAATAGGGTACAAGACAGACGAAGAAAGAAAGAGGGCACAACGGAGGCTGGAGGAGAGAGAAAAAGGCCTAAACGTCGAAGAAATGAGGAACAGAGACCCCTTGCTAGTCCTATACGGGGTGCTGAAGGTCCATAAAGACGCAGACCTGCTCAAACTGATTAGGTCCCGAAACCATGAGGTTTTCAGGGGCCTCAGTTCTGAGCAGGACAGAATGTCAGTCCAGTACCGCAGGACGGCCAGGAACCCTCATACAAGCCACGTGGTGCTCAGGGTCTCCCCGGTAGTTTGGTCTCGGGCCCTAGACATGGGGAGACTGCATATTGATCTGCAACCAGTTAGGGTGGCAGATCAATCTCCTATTGTGCAGTGCTCCCTGTGCTTAGGGTACGGGCATAGCAGGAAGTTCTGCAAAACGTCAGAACCGCTCTGCAGTCACTGCGGCGGGCTCCATATGAGGGCAAAGTGCCCCGAGTACGCCGTAGGAGTAGAGCCTAACTGCTGCAACTGCCAAAGGGAGAAGATGAGCAACACGAGGCACAGCGTTTTCGACGATTCGTGCCCAGTGCGACAGAAGTGGGACAGTATAGCAAGAGCATCCACTCAATATTGCTAAGGGCACCACGGAGGGGGTTGCTCCGTACCGGGTGCTACAGGCGAACCTCCAGAGGAGGAAACTGGCAACCGATGAGCTCATGCTTGAGGCCACACGACGCAAGGCCGCAGTCGCCCTAGTTCAGCAGCCCTATGTGGGTGCGGTGAAAAGGATGAAGGCGTACCAGGGCGTCAGGGTCTTCCAGAGCACTGTACGAGGAGAAGGGACTGTGAAGGCGGCCATTGTTGTGTTCGACGCAGCATTGGACGTCATACAGTACCCGCAACTCACCACCGACAACATCATGGTGGTGGGAATCCGGTCCAGTGCTTGGAAGATCACGCTGGTCTCCTTCTACTTTGAACCGGAGAGCCCGCTGGGGCCTTACCTAGAAGGGCTGAGTAAAATCAGGCATGAGCTGGGGAACCAACACCTTATCTTTGGAGGCGACGCTAACGCGTGGAGCACCTGGTGGGGACATCCAACCGAAGATACGAGAGGTGAAGCGATGAGGGATGCTCTTGAACAGATGGACCTCCATATCCTGAATAGCGGGGGCATTCCGACTTTCGATACTGTGAGGGGTGGAAGGCGGTACCAGAGCTACGTTGACATTACGGCCTGCACGGGCGATATGCTCGCTATGATCGACGCCTGGAGGGTGGACACGGGTCTTGTAAGCTCGGACCACAATGGCAAAGTGTTTCATATTAATCTAAAAAAGGCAAAGGGAACCCACATTGAGCGCACTACCAGGATTTATAATACCAAAAAGGCCAGGTGGGATGATTTTAAGGTGAAGATGGCACAATTTACATCCCATTTGGACCTGGGCGCCCGACAGACCGCCAATGTGGACGAACTGGAAGGTATTGTTGTCGATTACTCAAATTCCATAGGGATGGCTTGTGATGAAGCCATCCCGAAAAAGAATAAGAGGGAGTTATTCACTATGCCATGGTGGTCGGAGAGGATCGCTGCCCGGAAAGGGGCCGTGAACACCAAAAGGCGTCGAATCAGAAATGCAGCTCCCGATCGGAGGGAGCTAGTAATCTCGAATGTAAGGAGACGTATGAATCTGAGGTAAAAAAGGCACAGGTCGAAGGTTGGAAGAACTTCTGCGGAAAGCAGGATAGGGAGGGCATCTGGGAGGGGGTGTACAGATTGATAGGAAGGGCCACAGTGAGGGAAGAAGATCAGCCACTAATTCACAATGAAACCCATTTGGACGCAAAGGGTTCAGTACAACTCCTCGCCCGAACCATCTACCCGGAGGATCGGGTCGAGGAGGACACTGAGGTGCATCGGCAGGTGCGCATGAAAGCCGAAAAGGATGACAGCACAGAGGGTCATAATGATGATGACCCACCTTTTACGGTGGGCGAACTGCACGATGCGCTTCAGAAGTTTAACCCTAAAAAAGCACCGGGAGCGGACGGCTTTACAGCCGACATTTGTGCTCACGCCGTTGGTGCAAACCCCTTAGACTTCCTGGAGCTGCTTAATCGGTGCCTCCATCACGGCTACTTTCCTAAGATATGGAAGGAAGCAGTGGTGGTGGTGCTGAAGAAGCCGGGTAAAGACTCGTACACCACCCCCAAGTCGTACAGACCGATTGGGCTATTGCCTTTCCTTGGCAAGGTGTACGAGCGAATGCTGATTACTCGCCTCAAATACCATCTGTTGCCGCGAATGAGTACTCGCCAGTACGGTTTTATGCCCCAGAGAAGCACCGAGGACGCCCTCTATGACCTTATAAGACCAATATAAGAGGATTGTCACTATGGTGTCCCTGGACATAGAGGGGGCCTTCGATAGCGCCTGGTGGCCCGCTATTAGAGTGAGACTGGTTGAGGAAAAATGCCCGGCAAATTTGAGACGAGTAATTGGTAGTTACCTAAGCGACAGGAGAGTCAGGGTTAGGTACGCAGGCGAGGAGTGCAGCCGCTCCACGGGCAAAGGGTGCGTCCAGGGGTCGATCGGCGGTCCCTTGCTGTGGAACCTGCTTTTGGATCCACTTTTGAAAGGTCTGGAGCGAAAGGGAGTGTATGTGCAGGCGTTCGCAGACGATGTGGTGCTGGTGTTTGATGGGGACTCGGCTCTTGAAATCGAGGGACACGCCAATGCCTCTCTCGAGCATGTGCGGGAGTGGGGCATCGGAAACAAGCTAAAATTCGCACCGCACAAAACCTGTGCGATGGTAATTACGCGGAGGCTAAAGTACGATGTCCCGCGCCTCAGCATGGGCGGGATAGACATTGGCATGTCCAAGGAAATCAAAATTTTAGGGCTCACCATAGACCGCGCACTAATATTCAACACACATGTCACCAACGTATGCAGAAAGGCGATCGGCATCTATCGGAAGCTGGCGAGGATGGCCCGGATCAGCTGGGGATTACACCCCGAGGTGATCCGGACGATCTACGTCGCAGCCGTGGAGCCGACGATATTGTACGCTGCCAGTGCTTGGCACGCATCGGCGGAGAAGCTTGGTGTCCGAAAGCAGCTAAACGTGGTACAGCGCGGTTTCGCCCAAAAGCTGTGCAAGGCCTACCGTACGGTCTCTCTGAACTCGGCGCTGGTCCTGGCTGGTTTGCTCCCTCTGGACCTCAGAGTTCGAGAGGTGGCCTCATTATATGAGGCCAAGAGAGGAGTGAGCCAGCCATGGCTGGGAGACTGGGAGGTCGAACGAATGGCCCCGGCGATAGAGTCTCCTCACCCCGCGGAGCATGCGGTCCTGGGGTTCACCAGCCTGGTAGACGAGGGGCAACTGGAAGACGCAAACCACTTTGAGGTGCGCATCTTCACGGATGGGAGCAAGATTGAGGGCCGAGTCGGTGCCGCGCTATCGTTTTGGAATAGCCGGACCGAAACTAAGGCCCTCAAACTTGCTCTCGCGCCTCATTGCACCGTCTACCAGGCCGAGCTCCTGGCGCTATGCAAAGCGGCCAGTGAGGTCCTCAGGCGTGGCGCGTCTACGTTTGGTATCTTCAGCGACAGCAGAGCCGCTCTCTTGACGGTAATCAACCGTCATGCCCTCCATCCCTTGGCAGTGGAAGCCAGGGCCGCACTTCAGCGCGGATTGGCCCAGGGTAAGGAAATTTCCTTATTCTGGGTCAAGGCCCACGCAGGGCTGGAGGGTAACGAACGAGCCGATGAGCTCGCGAAGGAAGCGGCTCTGACGTTGAAGAGAGCACCGGACTACGGTCTGTATCCTGTCTCATTCGTGAAGCGTGCCCTTAGGCGGGGCACGCTTGACGAGTGGAACAAGAGATACAGAGAGGGCGGGACGGCCTCCGTAACGAAGCTTTTTCTCCCATGCGCAGTGGCGGCGTATAGTATCGTCCGCAAGATGACGATCGCCGGCACCACGACCCAGTTGCTGACGGGGCACGGTGGGTTCTCCGGATACTTGGCACGCTTCAAGTGTAAGGGGGACCCATCGTGCGCCTGCGAACCGGGCGTCGAGGAGACAGTCGTCCACCTCCTGCTGGACTGCCCCATTCACGCGATGGACCGAATTGATTTGGAGATGGAAGCAGGCATTAGAATTGTACAGCAAAACCTGCCACTGTTAATTAAAGAGCACAAAGACTTAATTGTAAAATATGCGAACAAAATAATTACAATTGTAAATAAGAGAAATGGCAAAACCACTATTGTGTAACTATATTATAGATAATATATGTTTACAGCAATAAATAAAATGTTAACAATAATAAGTCCAGATAGTATTAAGTTAAGTAAATATAATGTAAACTAGATAAAGGCAGTAAAATAAGAAAAACTATAAATAAATTAAAAGCCACAATAATTGTTATTTTTAGATATTAATAAATATATAAAAATTCTGGTAAATTAAATTAAGGAAAAGTAATTTTAAGCAAACTTAATTAAAAGAAAGCATAGTATATGTTAATGTTATAAAATAGAAAGCAAAACTGTAAATAGAAATGAAGAAGAATAAATAAAACAAAAATAAAAATCCAACCTATCCCCTTCCCAGATAAGGATGACTCCTCCCCATCCCATAAGCGTGAAAGGCCGGTATGAAAGTGCGAGAGGCATACGAGCGAGACGAGTATGGTACTAGAGGACTGGAATAAAAGATGATATATACTTAAGATTTAGATAATTAGTTATTAAGTGTGAAAGGTCGGTAATGTATGAAAGTGCGAGAGGCATAAATGATAGAACTAGAATGAATTAGAGATAAAGAACAAAAGAGTAGAATAGCTTAGGTTCGAGATGATGGAAGCCCCGAGCTCTTCGGGGGGACTGTGGTGGGAAGGGAGGAGTGACGAGACGGCCCTCCTATCACTGATGCTAGTAATAAAAAAAAAAAAAAAAAAAAAAAAAAAAAAAAAAAAAACTAACCTAACCTAACCTAACCTGGGGTGCTAGGTCGGGGAACCTCCACGTTGGCGGTTCGGTTTCCTATCCCCCCCGGGGACCGCCCGGGTGGGAGTGGAAACTGGGCTTTGCTGGTGCACCCTGGAGCATCGGCTAATGGGCGCAGTCTTCAGTACTGTGTGTGTTAACCAATGTACCAATATCCCGACAGTCGACCCCATGTCGTGGGGGTCGCAGTGTGGCAGACCTTCAAGGCCTGCGTACTAGTGAAAGCTCCCGGCTTTGCCGGTCGAAGCTTTGTGTTGCCGTCGTGTGGACGTGCAGTTGACCCCATTGCACGAGGGGGTCGTGGTATGGTGGGCCTGCAAGGCCCACGGTCCTTGCGATAGCTCCTGGCCTGGCCGGTTGTAGCGTTGCGTCGTTGATGTCGCTCCCGGTCACGTCCGGTAGTAGCGAAGCTTTGTGGTGTGGACGCGTAGGCCTACTGCTCGCGCAGGGGCCTACAGGCATTCGTGCCAGCGTCGGAGTTGGGGAGGACTAGCCCCCCTCCCCGCGTTTCGTAATCTCCGGGGTCTTCGCAACAATCCAACTGGTGGCACCAGTTGGTACGCGGTGGTCCTGGGGACCGAAGGGCTTGCCTTCATTGGCTGGCCTGCGACAGGGAAAAGTCTATAACACCCGACAGCGAAGTCGTCAAAACCTGTGGGGCACCTGGAGCACCCCACAGTATCAATCCCGCTCCCTGGAATGAGCGTCACCCAGGAAGTCGACTCTCTTCGTCTCATAATCGTGGGAACAATTATGGCATATGAATTTAATAAAAACCGATCGACCATCTCCCCTTGTGGGGGACAAACAAACAACCTTAGCTTACTAACAACGGACTCTGAGCTGCCTGACGCAAAGGCAAAATATGAATTGGAAACGTCGAGGTCCGGTACTCCGATACCGGCCGTGAAGGAGCTGCGGGTGTCGGTGTCACGATTTGACGCCACACCGCGCCGCGCAATTGAAGAGTTACAGCTGTCGGAGTCTGACAGCAGCGTTACGTCAATGGTAACAGTAGAGAGTCGCCCATCCCCCACCCCACTCTCTCGGTTGTGGCAACGCAAGCGCCGCAACCCAACTGGGTCGGGGGAAGAGAGCGACACGGACTCGTCTGGCTCTGGGCTGTTAAGAGGACAGTCCGGTAAACGAGGACGCGGCCGCCCACCGACGACAGGGCAGTAAGTTGGCCTGGCCAAGGCAAAGGCCGAATATGTGGCGGCAAAAGAGCGGGAGCTAGAGCTCCAGGCAGAGGAGGAGCTTGCAGAAGAGCTCCGATGAAGAGAAGAGAGGCGACTCTCTTTTCTTCGCCAGTCTCCCGCTCCCGTAGCTGCGTCGGACCTCAGGGCCGAGCAGCTTGAGAAAGCGGTTGAGGAGGCGGTGGAAGCGATACGCTCCATTGCCCAGAAATCCTCCCGCCTCAAGGGTCAGAGTGTGCAGGGCCTGAGGTCCGCTGCTGGCTCAATCTTGGAGCACGTACGGGAGCTACGTGCTCGAACGGATTCAGAGGAGAATGCCCGTCTGCAGCGTGAGCTGGCTGCACTGCGGGCGGAAGTAGAGACCCTGAAGAGGCAGGCGAGTGCCCCGCCGTCGATGTCGCGCGAGGAGATAATGTTTCTCCTGGACGCGCGCTTCGACGGTATAGGAGACCGTCTGCTTCCAGAGCCACGGTTGCGCCCCCCTCTCCAGGCGGATGCACGTAATGCCGCCCGCTCCACTGGTGTTGGACTGGAGTCCAACGTCGGCCGATCTGTCGGCCTAAACGCCGTCGCTGCCCGTCCCGTCGTTTCTTCGGACGTCTGCCCTGACACCGCTGGTGCTACCAAAAGTCGGTCTTCTGGCACCACTGCCTCCAAGCGTGCTGTTGCCTCCAAGTATCCTTCTGCTACCGTCTCCAACCCTTCGTTGGAGGAGACGGAAGCCCCTGCAGCAGCCTCTCCGTCGACTTTTCCCTCTGTTCATCAGGGGAAAAGCAGTAAGAAAGGGAGGAAAAAGAAGAAAGCTGCGGCACGAAAGGCTGAGGCGGCGCGTCAGGAGCGACTGCAGCCCGCACCCACGCCTCAACCTCTAACCGTGGCGTGGAATGTGGTGGCTGGGCGCCCAAAGAAGGCGCCGGCTGCCAAACCGTCAGCGACGAAGTCGGCACCGGCGCCTGCTAACGCGCCTGCCGTGGGGAAGCGCGCCCCGAAACTCCGCGCCCCTCGCACTGCAGCTGTAGTGATAACACTGCAGAAGGGCGCGGTCGATAAGGGCGTGACCTATACCGCCAAACTGGCCGAGGCGGAACAAAAAGTAAATCTACAGAGCCTCGGCATCGGAGGCCTCCGGTTCCGCACGGCGGCCACCGGAGGTCGCATACTCGAAGTGGCAGGGGCAGAGAGATGCCAGAAAGCTGATGCCCTTGCAGAGCAACTTAGAGCGGCTCTAGGAGAGGATGTCCGCATCGCACGACCGGAGAAGTGCGCGGAACTGCGCATCTCCGGTCTCGGCGATGCGGCTACACAGGAGGTCGTAGCGCAGGTGGTGGCGGACGTAGGAGGGTGCGCCACCACCAGCGTTGTTGTTGGTCGGATTGTCCGTCAAACAGGTCGGGAGGGCACGGCCTGGGTCAAGTGCCCGGTCGCGGCGGCCAAAAATATCACAGATGGCCGCCCCGTGACAATAGGATGGAGCCGTGTCCGCGCGGTGCTATTGGAGTCCAGGCCGCAGCGATGCTTCCGCTGCCTTGAGGTCGGACATGTGGGGGCCCGGTGTGCTGCGGGAGTCGATCGCAGCGCACTTTGCTTCCGCTGTGGCCAGCCCGGTCACAAAGCGGCTGGCTGCACAGCGGAGCCCCAATGTCCCGTCTGCGCGGCGTCGGGAGGTGCCGCTGCGCACCGCCTAGGCACAAAGGCCTGTTTGGCGGCATCGATGAAGAGGAGGCGTCGTGGTGGAGCCGGGCGTAAGGTGGTGCCGGAAGCGGCCCGCCCGCCCACCACGACAAACGAAGAGGAAATGGACATCGCCCAAAATTAAATGGCGCCAATCTCGATCCTGCAGGCCAATGTTCGCCACTGTGCGGCGGCCCAAGACCTGCTGATCCAGTCCGCCGTACAGTGGCGGGCGTCCATGGCAGTAGTCGCCGAACCGTACGCGGTTCGTGCCCGTGATGACTGGGCTGGCAGCCGCGACGAGTCGGTGGCTATCGTCTCCCAGCAGGGCGCGTTCAAAAGTGTTTCCCAAGGCCGCAGCTGCGTCCTCGCGCTGCTGGGAGACGTTGCAGTGATCGGGGTGTACTTCTCGCCAAACAGAAGCCTCGCCGAGTTTGAACAATGGTTAATAGAGGTCGGGGCTCTGGTGGCAGAAGCACACCCCACCCCAGTGGTAGTGGCTGGAGACTTTAACGCTCATTCACAGACGTGGGGATCTCCAGCCACCGATACCCGGGGTGAGTTGGTAGAAGAGTGGGCGGTGTCCAATGGCTTGGTGCTGCTCAACCGAGGGTCGATCCACACGTTCGTGCGGCCAACGGGGACACGTTGTTCCATCGTCGACCTGTCCTTCGCCAGTTCTGGCCTGGCGAGCCGCACACGTGGTTGGAAAGTGGTCGAGGGGGTGGAGACGCTGTCGGACCATCGCTACATATGGTTCGACATCGTCGACACCGGCTCCGGGACCCCGGCGGTCGGGGACCGCCGTTCGGTTGAGGAAGGTCCGCGGTGGCGTCTGCGGACGCTGGACCGGGAACTGGCAAAGGAGGCGGCCATCGTCGAGCGATGGGCCGCGGGCGACGTTAGCCCGGACGTGGACGCGAGGGCTGGGCGACTTTCCGGCGCCCTGACTCGTGTCTGCGATGCGGCCATGAAGAGGGCAAGGTCTGTCAAGCCGCGGCAGCGAGTGTACTGGTGGAATGAAGAGTTGGCTGGGCTGCGAACCTCAAGTCACGCAGCCCAGCGCAGGTACACTCGCCAACGCGCCCGAAGAAACAGTGACCCTGCCCGAGAAGAAGAACTACTCCCCACATACCGGGCTGCCCGAGCTGCCCTCAGCTCGGCGATCAAGGCCGCCAAGGAGGCGGCCTGGAAGGAGTGGCTCGATACCCTAAATGAAGATCCGTGGGGGCGCCCGTACAAAGCCATGAGCGATAAACTCCGGCCCTGGGCGCCTCCCCTCACAAAGTCTCTCGAGCCCTCATTCGTCGGCCACGTTGTCAGTTCCCTCTTCCCTGCGCGGGAAGAGTGGGTCCCACCGCGGATGGCACCAAGCCAGACGCCGGCAGAAACAGAGGCGATGATTCCGCCCGTGTCGGATGCCGAGCTCGGGGCGGCGGTCCTTAAGCTCAAAACTAGGAACCGCGCCCCCGGTCCGGATGGCATTCCTGGGCGCGTCATCGCTCTGGTTATGCCGGCGTTCAAGGAGGAGACGCTGTATTTGTTGTCGGAGTGTTTGGCGTCGGGTAAGGTCCCGCGACAGTGGAAAACCGGGCGGCTCGTGCTGTTGAAGAAGCACGGGCGCCCGGCCGAGTCGCCGTCGGCCTACCGCCCCATCGTCTTGCTCGACGAGATGAGCAAGCTGCTCGAGCGGGTGCTCGCGGCGCGTCTCGTCGGGCACCTGGAGGGGGCGGGGCCCAATCTCAATGACGGCCAGTGCGGATTTCGTCGCGGGAGGTCGACCCTGGACGCCATTTCCCGGCTCAGGGACAGCGTCGAAGAGGCGGTCGGTCGGGGGGAGGTGTTGCTGGCGGTGTCGCTCGACATCGCAAACGCCTTCAACACCGTCCCGGTGGGGCGGGCTAGTTCTTCAGCTCCTTAGGGAGCTCCGGGGTGGTCGCTTATCGACCGCCCCGAGACGGACCCCTCCGTTCTGGGGTGCCCCTTGCCGGCTCGCAGTGATTTAACCTCAGGCCTACCCTGCGAGTCGGTTTTAAGGTGAGGCGGAACACCGAGGGGTTTAGTGGGTAGGACGGCCGTCTCTCACGGGCCGGGAGCCCCACACACGTGACGGTGCGTAAATGCATTCCCCGCGAAAACAAAAAAACAAAAAAAAAAAAACCTGCCTACCTACCTACCTGCCTGCCTGCCTGCCTGCCTGCCTGCCTGCCAGCCTGCCTGCCTGCCTGCCTTACTGCCTGCCTGCCTGCCTGCCTGACTGCCTGCCTGCCTGCCTGCCTGCCTGCCTGCCTGCCTGCCTGCCTGCCTGCCTGCCTGCCTGCCTGCCTACCTACCTACCTACCTACCTACCTTATTTTTTTTTTTGTTTAATTTCTTTACTGTATAATTAAAAAACGAAGCGCTCGTGGCCCCGCGGTCTCAGTGTTCGGTAAACGATCACTGAGGTACGCAACTTTCACTATGGCTGGTCGTAGGATGGGTGACCACTTTGTGGCATTTACATTTGCGAGCGTTTCCGTGCTTCGGAAGGCACGTTAAGCTGTTGGTCCCGGTTGCCAGTAAAATGGCGGTCGTTAAGCCTGGTTGAAGGCCTTATAGGCGGCTTAAAAAATTTCAACAGCAAGTAGCCACAACCTGCGTCTGTCTATTTCAACACGGCAATGGGCTCACCACCTATTACGTGGGACAGGAATCCACACGCTGAAAAGTGGGCATATAATATGCCTCTGCCACCCCTTCGGGGATAAGGCGTGATGGATATTTATTTTATTTTATTTATTTACTGTATAATTGGTCAAATATCATGTTAATCAAACTGTGTCAAACTAAGTTTAGTCGACTGTTCTCACATAAATTCAAAGGGACTATGTAAGTGTAATTTTAATGAACACAACATTTATTTTGTTTTTTTTTTTGTATAATTTCTTTACTGTATAATTGGTCAAATATCATGTTAATCAAACTGTGTCAAATGGCGGTTAGAAAAGAGTGGCCATGAGTTTTATTGCCAGTTTCTTCCTCTGGCTCTACCTATTGCTTTGCGAATCTGGCAGTAAATGTAAATGTAGAAGCAGTAATCTTGACGTTCATAAGTGTTACTTTGTGACCTACATGAATAAAGATTTTTGATTTTGATTAACTAATGTCACGTGTCGTTCACGCCATATTGATGCAGACCCCAATATGGTCCATGAGCCGCGTGCCAGTTATGCTGCATCGCTTGGCTCCCTACTATCTGTTTTTAAGAGAGTAGAGGCAGCCCTAATAGCTGGACATCAGCGTATTAGCCACTCGTACAACCTTCGCCGAACGCCGATGAATTCAAAGTAGGTGACATTGTTTGGAAACGTACTTTCTACCTAAATGATAAGGATAAATATTTTATTAATTTAATAAAAATAAAAACATACGTTAATATAAACAATAACCTTGTTCAAAAATAAGTTTAAGAGCTGTGGTAAGACAAACATACAAACATAATACCTCTGTACTTGGAACTCCCGTCAGTTTACTTTTACTTTCACTCCCAGTCAATCCCGTCGTTTATTACTTTTACAATAATGTATGAATATTTGCCCGATTTGTTGATTACTGCCCCGCTCCTCAGGGTAGTAGCGTGATTATATAGCCTTTTATTAGTCACGCCTTTATTCCCGTCGCGCCCATTCAATCCCGTCGTTTATTACTTTTACAATAATGTATGAATATTTGTCCAATTTGTTGATTACTGCTCCGCTGCTCAGAGTAGTAGCGTGATGATATAGCCTATAGACTTCCACGATAAATGCGCTATCCAACAAATATAAGTAAAGTTAACTTTATATTATTATAAGTACACAGGACACAGGAGACTTCGCAGAGCTGGCTCGCTATTGGCTAGCCGTGACGTCGCGCATCTGCGGCATCGGCCATACTTTTCACTTTTCATTTTAAGAACAATTTTTTTCACAATTAAATGATTATAAAAAGTTAGTCTTCAAAGATAGGCATATTCTGTCGCGGACTTTATTTTAGAACTTTTAAAGGGGAATAATTATGTAATTCATAGTTATTGCGTAACTTTAATCGTTTACGCAGCGCTCGCAACAGAAGCTATCAAAAGGAATATTTTGTCACCGTGGCCCGTAATGTTGAATTTGCAAAATGTTGAATTCTCAAAATGTTGAATTCACAAAATGTTGAATCCCAAAATGTTGAATTTGCAAAACGTTGAACTTTTAATACCAAAAAGTTGAATTTGAAAAATGTAGAATTCTCAAAATGTTGTATTCCCAAAATGTTGAATCCCAAAATGTTGAATTTGCAAAACGTTGAACTTTTAATACCAAAAAGTTGAATTTGCAAAATGTTGAATTCTCAAAATGTTGAACTTACATGGAATAATTAAAATTCAATTTTATTCCTAAAATGTACCTAATTTTCAATAATAATGTTTAAATATTAGGTACATTTTAGGAAATACATACGGTGGTGGCGTACGTAGGACGGTACGCCACCACCAGTGTTGTCGTCTGCGACATTGTCCGCCGAGCAGGCAAAGAGGGCATGGCGTGGGCGAAGTGCCCGATCGCGGCGGAATAAAATCTCACAGATGGCCACCCTCTGACTATCGGATGGTCCCGCGTCCGTGCGGTCCTTTTAAACGCCAAGCCGCAGCGGTACTTCCGTTGCCTGGAGGTGGGGCTCATAGAGTTTCGGTCGGCTGCGGGAGTGGACCGCGACTTTCTGTTGCGGGCAGCCGCAGTAGGTTAGGTTAGCTCAGCTGTATTTAATTGTCCCATCGCCTGGGCGCCAAAGTCTGCTTAGCGGTATCGAAAATGAGAGGATGACGAGGTGGTGCTGGGCGTGCGCGCTCGCCCATTGAGGTGAACCCAGAGCAGGTGATGGACATCGCCCAAATCTAGATGGCTCCCATCTCGATACTGCAGGCCAACGTCGGCAACTGAGAGGCGGCCCAAAATCTGTTGCTCCAGTCCGCAGCACAGGCGGCTTTGGCTGTAGTCGCCGAACCGTACGCGGTTCGCGCCCATGGCAACTGCGACGAGTTGGTGGCTATCGTCTACCAGGGGGGGTGCATTTTATAAGGTATCCCAGGGACGTGGCTGCGTCCTCACTTTGCTAGGAGACGTTGCAGTGGTCGAGCAGTACCTCACACCCAACAGAATTAAGCATTGCCGAGTATGAGCGGTATTGATAGAAGTCGGGGCTCTTGGCAGAAGCGCACCTATCGTCGTTTATCAAAGAGTGATCTTCTAGATAACGCATGAGCTGCTTGTTTATGAGTAGCTCAAAACCTTAGAGATGACAGAGGTGATGGCTATAGACTACGTCTTTCTGACCGGCGAGGCCTATACAAGTATTTGGATAGTTTTTTTCTTTCCACAGACACAGAATTTTTCTTCGCTACGTCATGGTTGCCACCTAATAGTAGGTACGTGCCACCTAATAAGCCTAAGCGGTCGTGGCTCCGCTCAGCTAACTCTGTTTTGTCAACGATCACCGCGTTAAGCAATTTTCACTATAGCTGATTCTTGGATGGATGACCACTTTGTGACATTTATAATTACGAGCGTTTCCGTGCTTCGGAAGGCACTTTAAGCCCGTCTGAAGGCCTTAAGGCTTGGAAAATGTTCAACAGCAGTTCGCCTCAGCCTGCGCCTGTCCATTTCAACACGACATGAGTTCACGTGGGTCAAATATGCAAACGGTGAGATGTGGGAGTAAATTATGCTTTTGTCTACACCTTTGGGGATAAAGGCGTGACAATATGTATGTATTTATGTGCCATCTTATACCGGAGGCGTTCTGGGCCGTGAGGGACGAGGGAGGGGCTGCGATCTCGAGAAGAGGGGTAGGTAGTAACAAGTCTCGTCCAATTTCATTTACGTTTATTTTGTACTAAATACATGTTACTGGCTTACTTACAGAATACAATAACCGTTATGGAGGGTACAGTGTTGTGCTAAATACAAGTACTTAATGTATCGGTCGCAAGCACTTAACCCAAAATATAGTACTCCATGTTAATCTCAACTCGACGAGCAGCACATTTACTAAGTACCATATACGCAGTAACTAACAATGAAGTGATGTTTCGTATGAGCAACAGTTGAAATGGTATTTATAATGGGTACATAATACTAATCATGAATTACTTAGTTTATTATAAGTACCGCGATACAAGCTCCGAAGTTCGTCGCGTCCCTCTCTTTAATTTCTATTCTTTCTATTATTGGCTATATACACAGAACTTAATGACATATCACATTTATCAATTTGTGTTTCATTTATCTAAAATACGATTGCATCAAATCACAATCATAATTTGGCACATGTGAGTGTGACGCCTCACGTGGAGTCACATCGGTGTCACAGCACGTCTTTACGCCTTACAACTGGTGCACACACCTACCCACTTACATGTACATAACTTTAACCCTACTTACAGTAAATATCTAAATTCAACACGTGCTCGATTGTCACGAATATATAACAAAAAATCACATCATTTGCTCAATACAATGTTGAGTAGGTAATGTTTTTTATTTAATAATTATAAATTTGTTTTTATTGTTAGGCTGAATACCTACGAGCAAGTGTTTACTATCGATGTATCGATGCCTAACAAGAATATTGTCAGTATTAATCAACATCGCCATGTAACAATTATCACGAGTGACATTTACCAAATATAAAGTGAAATTGATAGGCCACGTCATGTTCAGACGTTGAGCGTTACATGCTGTTGAATTAACTTGCCAATAATTACATTATGGAAATTTTGTGCCCCGAACCACGACACTAGGTAATCCTCCCGTGAGGCGTAATATATGTAGGTAATTATGTCGACTGGTTCTCAAAGAATCGATCGATCGAAAATATTTGAGATTGAAAAGCTATAATCTACTGGTAACAAATCAGTTCCAAAAAAAAATTACGAAAAATATAAATCTAAGGTAAATCCATTCAAGAAAAGCACAGTTAAGCTTGATCCTGCATTTCAGTGGTTATACATTACGGAGTCCACTCAGCGATGAAAGCGTATCTTGCGCTTCGGTAGATAAATAGTAAGTTACATTCAATATTGAGCATGGTTACGGACAATTTTTAGCTACTTATAATCCTTATGATAACCAAACATCACAAACAGAGCCACCATATGTGAGGCGTGACAATCATCAAAACTATAGTATTTTTAAATAAATAGGTACCTTCTTTGTTTAGGCATCGGTACCTTGGTTCGTATTCAGCCTGAAGATATAAATGCTAAAAAAATGATGTAACATTTCCCTATTCAAATTTGAGCAACTGTAGAAATAATGGATGTTGTACAGAATGAAAAACCAACGTCCACACAAAAAGTGGACCCCTATACATATAAACGTTGCATAATCCCATCCTTGGAGCCTAAACCTGAATGTTTGAACATTCAATTGCTTCTAAACTGGCCTTCGGTATATTAGGTAAATGCATTAGTTAATTAAATGCTATTAAATTAACCTATTATTTTTATACAACTGTAAATAAAGTAAAATAGTTCTGATTTAAAAATAAAAAAACCATCGAAAAATAAAATGCGAAGAGAAGTCAAAGTTAAGTATTATTGAAATCGTTTGTATGTCAATAGCGGCAACGAAGTATGACTTAGCAGCCTAGTGGCCCGTCCTCCACTCGGTTCGACTATCGGTTCGTCAGCGTTCGTTGCGCTGATAAGTGCAGCGCATTACGTCGCGAAGACGAGGACACTAAAGCGTGCCTCGTGCACCGAGCGCGTCATGTCAGCCACGAACTATGAGATTTAAAAAAGTTGGTTTTAATAAAAAAGGGGCCCCGATAGCCGCACGGACGGACAACAAAGCGCTCCTTTAAACTTTCCGTTTTTTTTTTGCTTTACAACGCTTATTCCTTCAATGTTTTTTGCATATTATACTGGCAGAGGAGCAGATTGTAACTGTTGGGCTGGAGAACACCTAATATTTGCGCCGGCGTATGTACTATAGGTTAATTCATTTTCTACACACTCAGAAGATAACTCTAACGAAGTTAGTGCCCTCGTTGAAATAACATGCATATGCGCTGTTGACGGAACAGTACAAATGCATGTCATTACATCGAGTGTGGTACGAGAGCACCTACTACGTAGTCCACGTATCATATTTACAATAACATGGCGACAGTGATCACGTTATGTACAGCTGCCACCGCTCCCCGCCGCGCCCGCTCCCGCGCCCGCTCCCGCTCCCGCCCCCGCTGCCGCCTCCGCGTCCGCCAGCAGGGTTGCGTGCTCCTGTGGACACGTAAGCCGCACTCTGTACTGCTGGCCGCGCAGCCTTGGAAATACGAATTAAATCTAATAAATTACAGGCGACAGTTTTTTACTGTGGACTCACTTGTACTTTTGCAATTTCTATAAAATATTGTGCTATGGTAGATGACACTCTGGATTCATAGGTTACACATTTATCACAGACGTTTCGTTATTTAGATCAGATGAACACTTTAAAAAGTCAAATTTACCAAGTGTGTAGTGCGGCCATCTGCTGACCTCCCCACTGCCGGACACGAACTACACTTGGCGGTTTTATATTATTAACGAATTTAAACTCGGTCATTTCTAACTGTCTATACGAGCAGTAAGGAGCCCCACCAACGTCTCCGGGGCCCAAACGCCCTCGCCAGCCAGCGGTGCACCCGCCGACTAACAGACGAGGCAACTTATAGGGTCGACAGGTCTGGCGGCAGTCGCTCCCAGTGATGCCGAAAATCAAAAGCCAAACGATAGCTGGTCCGACGCTCCAGGAGCAGGTTGGCTTTGTAGTAACTGGGCATACACTAAGATAAAGACGAATGGGTCCGTGTATCCTCGCCGTACTCACGTCTACGCGCGGAACGTGCGCGTGCGCGTACATGGTGTCGTACACGGGGTTCGCGAAGTGGTTGCCTCCGCCATTACTGCCGTTCTGAAAAACAACACATTACATTTTAGGTATTAGCAGCAAGTAAAATGCCAAACAAGTTGCTTGTTCGTTTTAACCCGCCATGTTATGACTGTATCGTTGTCGTGTGTTTGGATCGCGTGTTAGATATTTGAATGGGCACCAGTGTTGTCCGCTACGACTCTGGCTGGTTGCTGGTGGTAACGAACGGAGCCTCCTTTACTTGTTGTATCTTTGTGTTGTAACTGGTAATACGGCGTAGTAAGTATATTCATATCCTGATCATGGCGCAATGTGATACCGGGAGAACTAGTCGTCATTTCTTCCATACATAACTCACAAAGTTAATGTTGCATGAGAAATTTCAATTCTTCACGTTATTCATTATGTAAGTATGGAGCCAATATCATAATTGTGAAAATAGTTAAAAAGTTAGGGCCCACTAAACATTCTCATTTTACTGATATGTTTAGGAAACTTCGCGCCTTAATGAAGCGAAGGTATTTTGTCCACGTAATAGGGGGTAAGCCCATTTCTAAGTTGAAATGGACAAATGCAGGTAGTGGCGACCTGGTGTTGAAAATTTTCAGAACACATAGTTCGGGAGGCCGCAAGCGCTTATATCTATATTTCAGCATCAATCCCGCTTCAACTCTAAGAGAATTTCAAATCGACTAAAACCCTACCCAACTCACGGCAGACTTTAGTTATCCGCGCCAGGGATTATCTCACTTTGGGGTTGGTTCGAGTGTTATCTCGTTCGAGCGTGAAATTCTCAAGTCACGTTATTATATCATATCACGTTTATTTCAGAATCAACTAATAGAAGCGATATCCATCCAAAAGCAGTACTTGTAAATTGATGTCCCTAAGTGTGTGGCACGTGCGAGGCGGCGCGGGGCCTATCGCGGCGACGCATTCGTCACAGTACTTCATTAAAATTGAAACACGACTCTACTCAAACAAATGCCACCAACACCTGCAGCTCTGTAGGTAATGCACAAAGTAATCAGCGCATATTAAGTATAGCTAATTTCCGAGCCGTGATTGATCGCCGTCGCCACCAACAGGAAAATATGAGAGATGTCAAGGTTTTTATCATAACGAGTTTAGCGAGAGGTTGCGAGTTTTGTGTACTTTATCTTAAAACTGAAGAGACAACGCACTGACCAAATACTAATAGTTTTATACACTTCTTCCTTCTCATAGCCTTTTGCGTTGCTTCCAACGTGTCGAACAAGTTTCAGCTACACTCTGACACTAATAGTTTCCTTTAGCTCATTAAGTAGGTCAAGTCAGCACTTTAATAACTTAATTAGAACTCATTAACAAACATTATGTTTTCGTTATTTTGTTAATCTATATTACTAATATATAAAGCTAAAGAGTTTGTTTGTTAGGTTGAACGCGTTAATCTCAGGAACTACGGGTCAGATTTGACGAATACTTTTTGTATTGGATAGCCCATTTATCGAGAAAGGCCTATATAGGCTATATATTATCAAATGTCGACAAATCGGGAAAAATTTATACATTATTGCAGAATGTATAAACGACGATCACGAAATTCTTCGTTTTAAGTCCACTGGTACGGGAAAATGGTATTGATGTCCGACCGTTCGTCCGTTCGTCCGTCCGTCCGTCCATTCAGTTTACTGGTCGCATTTTCATCGGTATTGCATGCAACTTGGCAAGGACAATTCTTGATATAGCCAAAAACTTTTAGCGGGGGGTTTTTCGATCGGGGGGAAATGGAGGCAGAGGACAGGAAATGGTCCCGTAGTGGTTGGCAACAGCGCTCAAAGCTGTATGGGGTGATATAGGCTTGAGGTGTGTTGCTGGGCCAAACGTTTTTAAGTTTTACTATAAATCCGCTAGAAAACAAATAAAAAATGTACATGGTACCTCATGGGTGCGCAACTGGAAAGCCAAGAAATGCATGTTCTCTACTAATAATAATTACCACATTAACCAAAAACAAATGTTTAGCCTTCTTTCTCAATTTATTCCAAAGTCTACGATAGATAGTTAATATAAGACCTGAAATATTCAGCAACGAGCGGGTCTCGAACGCGCTACTTCTCATTTGCCGGGTGAGACGCTTACCCAACTAAGCTACCGAGAACACTCGAAACTGATGAATTTAACCACCTCTTTTATTTTATTTTTATTTAAGGTCCATTAACAGGACAAAACAGCAAAACTTACAAAATAATAACATAGTTTTAAATCAGACCTTGACTGAATGTCCTAAAAACAATGAACACTACATGCATAGAAAAACTTGTTATAAACAATATCTAGGTTGCAGGAAAAAGAAAAAAGCAGTCATAAAAACGGAATTAGTGATCGATACCAAAACGTTTAATTGTATTGACTGATGCGTCGAAAATGTGAAGCTCATGACAAACATCATCGTAAGTACGGAATAAACGATACGCAGGAGCGTTTTGTACATAGTTTGTACGAGATGGCGGTATGACGAATGTCCCTTTACTACGTCACCCCGAGAGGAACCATATGTTAGGTAGATAATATGGCTATGATCGTCATCGGCACGGACACGGAACCGCGATCTCACCCTCGGAGGTACTCACCGCGCGCGGGCGCTCGTCCAGCTCGTCCTCGCCCGCCAGGTACATGGGGTTGCTGATCTCCACGTTGTCGGCCAGCCGCGCGTGCGCCCAGCCGCCCCTGCAACAGTCGCGCCGGTCACGTACACGCACACACACACCCACACACGCACGCGCGGCACGTACCGGCGCCGCCGCCGCGCCACGAGCAGCGCGCACGCCGCCAGCGCCAGCAGCGCCAGCGCGCCGCCCGCCCACGCGCCGCCGCCGCCCGCACCAGCGCTGCCGCTCGGCGCAGGGGCCGCGCGCGCCGGCGCGCACGATGCGCCCTCGGGGCACGCGCAGAACACTTGCGCGTTGCTCGCTGCGGACACACGACACGACTAGCCGTTAGCTCCCACTTGCCTCCCATCACCGACGAGATAAGTCACAGCAAACCTACCTCATCGAATTTCGCTAGTGTTTAAGAGAATTACTGATAAATAGCAAAGAGTACTTGGTACGTTATAGCTCGCAGGTGTGGGACAAGTGCGCATGTCGTATTCCATTAAAGTTAAGAAGTGCGGTACTGACGGTGCGGGCCCCAGACGCAGAGCGCGGGCGGCGCGCAGGCGCGGCGCGCGCACGCGTGGTCGTGGCCCACGTAGGCCGCGCACGCCGCGCCGCCCCACGCGCCCGCGCACGCGCACACGCGCCGCTCTCCCCAGCGCACGCACTGCCCGCCGTGCTGGCACCCGCACTCAGCCTCTGCAACGATCCGCCCCGCCATCACTACCTTCCACTTCAACAGAAGCAACACATACAGACATAAAACACATAGTAGACAATGTTTACAAATCCCAATATAATTAGAATTGCCCGCTCTCGACTTTGCTGCCAAACCAGGCTCCCTATGCATGAGAAGCTTTGACTTCAACCTTACGATGCACTTTTACGTTGTACTTTAGGAACGAACGCCAGACAATAGTTCGACCGGCGCGAAGGTCTAACCCTGGCAGCAATATCCCATTGAAAAATAAGTTCGAACTCATAGCTAGCGACTTATCGATCGTCTATACCTTGACCTGTGGCAACAGAAAGGCTCCTGCGTACCTAAATGGCGCCATGATACTATTATATTATATATTGACAGACATCTACATACACATATGATGATCATACTCTCTATAAGTGGGCAGATGGAGTACTATTTTTACCACTTATCTACCTTTGTGCTAGCGAACCTGGATACCATCTACACCTGTTCAACTCGGTTACAAAGGCGAGCTATGAAAATATTCAACGATCCTCATTCCATTTTCGTCGCGTGCCCTTCGCGTCAGGAGAGACTTCGCCAGGTTATGCGTGGTCTACCGCTTACACAATTATTTGTTTGTACTCTAAAAATTGTTTGATATTCCTCGGCTACTTTTTACCATCCCTCCGCTCGCCACGAACAGGCTGTCATACTCACACCATGCAACCGGACCGCTCATATACAGTAAAGGTACGCCGCTACCTTTTAATCGAGTGGACTTTTTTGTGGAATGAAATCCATGTCTGGGTTTTAACAAAACGGTTTTTAAAAGGGTATAAGGAATACTTAAGTATACGCCAGTACTTAAGTATACTCCTGAGTAGAGGCGTGGCGTCATAACACCATGCGTGGTTTGGTAGGCAGTGTCCCTCTCTAGAACTGGGACTTCCACAAAATAGAGATGAGACGCCCAGTTGTCTCCGCAGCAGGGAAGTAAAGTGCTAGAAAAGAAACCCCGTAGATACCGACATTTGTATATGCCACTCACCGGAACGTCTTTGTAGTTTCCTTCGGCTTACCATTTTGCTGGTGCTGCACTTCCTAACATCAACGCCACTACTTCACCGGATACAATACCTGAAGTTACTATTTATTTATTACACATAGGTATGCAAAGAACACGTTCGTACAACGGCTATTAGAGTGTCAGCAATAAATCCCAAAAAACGAAGATCGGCAATAAGCACGCCTAACATCGGCAATTGGTAAACAAACGCCCAGGGGCAGCGCTGCGGTCGGTGTGCGCGCTCTGAGCACCGCGGCTCCGCGGAGACTGGCCGTGGCGTGCGACGAAGCGGCCGCCACGGCCGATTACCGGATTGCGTCACTAGGCATCGAGCACTTCAACTCACTAAAATCTATCGTTTTTGCTGACAAACTACGTGGTGATTTGTGTTTAGAATAAATTACATTAGACTGGCAATCAGAAGAGACACGACAGGCGCGTGCGCCGGTGGTTCGGAGCCCATCTCATGCAGAGGCACTCACGACCGACGATCGCGCTGGCATTCTCGCCCACAATATAGCTTGGGCAATTTTTCAGAATGTAGGTTTTGATTAGTTTTGAGAAACATTGTGTTTAAAACAGACAGTCTCTGTTGTCCTCGTCCGCGTCATTTAAACTTATACGCTCATGAGAATACCTAACACGAAGTCATTTTACTCGTTTCCCACGAGTTAGCTGTGAGTAATCGTACCTTTTAAAATTTTTAGTACGTCATAATGTATGCGCCGCTGTCATAGTGCAGGAATCTAGACCAATTTAGGGTCTAGCATAGTGTAAACACAGAACAAGGCTCTATGAGGAGAATGGGTAAATGGAAAACTCAAACGAGTGTAAACCAACCAGCCCAGCTGGCAGCACGCGTGCTCAGTGACGTAGTGTGCACGTACATTGCGGTGGGTGTCACTCTCCACAGGGTCTGTTATCTGTACGGTACTCGTACCCAGTCGTCAGCCACAGACGCACAGCACAGACACAAACAACGACTGGTCTGACACATCGCAACTGCCGACAGCGGCAGCCGCCGTTCGACAAGCTCTCAACACCAAGGTGATGCTCATATGGTAGCGAGATATTGTTGTTTTTATTTTTTTTTAAATGATAATATTATGTAGGTTAGGGTAGTATTAAATTGTAGTTGTGATTGTTGATTTATGAGTGCTCCTGTTCGCTGCCGCCCCTGTTGACCGTCGCCTTCCTCCCTCGCTATTGAAACAATCGATTTACCTAACGTTGTTAAACAATTACTAGGAATCGAGATATACCGTCCTCGGATAGAAGTAAACTTATGTAGATTTGTATTGTGTTTTCCCAGCGACAACGATTGAACGAGCGCACAGTACCTGCTAAATGCACCTGACATCACACTTAGGTAATCGATGAGAATTCGTATGAACTTGCTTCAGAGAACAACTGTGAGTCTCAGTTAGCGGTACCTACTTAGATGAAACATTGACTCGGTGGAGGAAAATGGTCTACAATCTATTTGATTTCAGAGATTGTGGTATTTCCTGCCGTGTATACATTTCGGAGGCGGGTAAGCCCCAGCACGCGGATCGAGAGCCGAGCCGAGCCGAGCCGAGCATGGGCGTGACGATATGACTCATCCCACTCATACAGTGCAGGCGGAGGAAGTGTCTTGTTTTTTAAGTGTGAAGTTTATATCAGTAGCCGCGTACTAATAACAGTCGAGAAATGTATAATATATAACTTTGAGAAGGTATTGAATAGCTCTACCAACAGGGGCCGATTCGGTACCATTCCAACTTTGCATAAGCACAATACGCCGCCACGCGTAACTACTTAGTATAACCTGTCGCTCCACGCTCCACTCACTATGACTACACTACCAATGTCAACAAGACGCACGAGGTATTGCCACAGAAGGAGGACTAGTATCTGGTAAGATGTATTAAACGATATAACATTATCAACTAGCTGCGGTCGTGATGTTTGCATTTGACAACAAGTGTGGCGACGCACTGCTCTTGAAAATACCATGTCGGGCCACGCACAGCGCAAGGCAAGGCAAGCTGTTAATGGACTAGGGGTCTAGGGGTGTCTGACAGACAAGGGAGATGGGCGGATTGGATATGCCGAAATTGGGTTACGGGCAGAGTTCGTGCGCACTTCGCAGTAAGTACACACAAACAATCGCGCATATTTATCAGAAGAGTGTAGGCAGAGTCCATGGCTTGCGAATTGTATTTATTTTCACGTAATATGTGTCGAGTCAATTGCCATAATAAAGATGAACTTTAGGCGAAATCATTAAAGTCTTGCTATCTAGTGGTCCAGTAGCGTAGGGTAGCATCGCTCCACCAGAACCTTTTTTCAAGTCGACTTAACGCTTTCCCTGGAAGATTTACATTAATCGATACCAACCCATCTGTAATATTGATTATAGAATACCCTGCACAAGAAGTTTTCGAAATATCTTCATTGCACAACCCATTACGATGTCGTGTGTAAACAAGGTGCGCGAGAGTGCAAGGCCAGAATGTCCGGTCACGGCCGGCGGCGCCGAGCATCGGGTGTGCACTGCGGTGCGGTTGTGGCAAGGCGGCGAGCGTCACGCAAGGTCACGGTCCGAAACCTGTTTCCGACAGAGACGGTCGGTGCCTCGACTTCGGCTAGCAGTAGTAGGTAGCCGACGTAACTATTGCATGTCACAGTGCTAAGCTCTCCATTATTGTAAAGTTATATTGATAGATTGACCTACGTATCAATTGAGGAAATTATGGTCTGCGTGCTACGGGTTGCAATATGGACGACGAAGCTTGTAATAGTATCAGGTACTGTGACAATATGGTATTGTTAAGTTCATCTGTTCCGGGATTGGGGAATTCGTAAGTGGTGCGCGAAAGATATGTTAAGATATGTGGTAGCGTGGCCTGGAGGGCCAACGAGAAAGCTGGCTTTTTAAGATTTATCTTTGCCTTGTACTTGACCACAAAAGAAGGGGGCGCTTTGCCTCTTAGCCTCCCGTGGTGTGAAACTTCCATGCCGGAAATGAAATTGATCTCGCGGGAGGCCCGGCGGGAGCTTCAGTCCCACGACATTCATCAGTCGAATGGGCCAGTGGGTACACGGCGGTGATACTCAAGCAGTGTGCTGCGTCCCACAACACGGCTTCGCGCTTTCAGGTTTCGGCTTATGGAAAACCGTACACGGTTACATTTTATTTGCACCGTTTGCGTTATGCTTATCTGTCACCGCAGTGATATATAAAAAAAGCATTGGCATATTGAAAATTAAGAGAAAATTTTTTAAGGGATATCATAATTATACAAGGGTGGATCCAAAAGTTCGTGGCCTCACATAGATAAAGCAATTTTTTTTTTTAAATCTTACTTCTATCTGTACTATGGTTATTCAGTAGCAAGTAAGCAAAGTATGGTTCAGTTAGTGCGCGTGAAATTTTTTTTGTGGATATTTGTTTAAGAGTATCGGAGTATCAAGAATGAACAAAATCGAACATCGCGCAGTGATTAAGTACCTGCTTAAAAAAGGTCTATCACCAAACAATTTTCATGAAGATACGGTGAGCGTGTTAGGAGAATCTGCTCCATCCTATTCCGGTGTAAAAAAATGGTTAGCTGAGTGTAAGCGAGGTCGGGAGAGCGTTGAAGATGATCCCAGGTGTGGAAGGCCTTTAACGTCTACCACCAAGGAAAACATTGATAAAATATGTGATCTTATACTAAATGACCGAAGATTGACCATCAACAAGATAGCTGAGATCACAGGCATCGGTTATGGTCGGGTTCAAAACATCGTAACTCAAGAACTGGGGTTCCATAAGGTTTCTGCTCGTTGGGTGCCTAGGTTGCTTTCAGTCGAACAAAAACGCGTTCGCTTCACAATTTCGCGTGACTGTTTGGAGCTTTTTGAGGCAGATCCCGAGGATTTTTGAAGTGAAAACTTCTTTAGCGGCGTTGAGCACTTTTTCTGTAATGGGTATAAAATCTTAAACTCGCGTCAGGACACGTGACCTGATCGAAAAAGCGTAAGATTTTTTATTATCATCATCATTACGTCGATCCCGGTCAATTTTTGAAGGAAAAACTTCTTTTAGCGCGGTACGCATATTTTTAGATGAGATAAAATCTCTGGACTCGCGACCATAATCATCATCATCATCTAACGTTGATTCCGGTCATCTACAGGTCTTATTAAATAATGCTGTGTAATCAATTAGGACTCTTTCAGTGTAGAATTATTTTTTATCATCATCATCTTTACGTCGATCCCGGTCAATTTTTGAAGGAAAAACTTCTTTTAGCGCGGTACGCATATTTTTAGATGAGATAAAATCTCTGGACTCGCGACCATAATCATCATCATCATCAAACGTTGATTCCGGTCATCTACAGGTCTTATTAAATAATGCTGTGTAATCAATTAGGACTCTTTCAGTGTAGACTTATTTTTTATCATCATCATCTTTACGTCGATCCCGGTCAATTTTTGAAGGAAAAACTTCTTTTAGCGCGGTACGCATATTTTTAGATGAGATAAAATCTCTGGACTCGCGACCATAATCATCATCATCATCAAACGTTGATTCCGGTCATCTACAGGTCTTATTAAATAATGCTGCGTAATCAATTAGGACTCTTTCAGTGTAGACTTATTTTTTATCATCATCATCTTTACGTCGATCCCGGTCAATTTTTGAAGGAAAAACTTCTATTAGCGCGGTACGCATATTTTTAGATGAGATAAAATCTCTGGACTCGCGACCATAATCATCATCATCATCAAACGTTGATTCCGGTCATCTACAGGTCTTATTAAATAATGCTGTGTAATCAATTAGGACTCTTTCAGTGTAGAATTATTTTTTATCATCATCATCTTTACGTCGATCCCGGTCAATTTTTGAAGGAAAAACTTCTTTTAGCGCGGTACGCATATTTTTAGATGAGATAAAATCTCTGGACTCGCTACCATAATCATCATCATCATCTAACGTTGATTCCGGTCATCTACAGGTCTTATTAAATAATGCTGTGTAATCAATTAGGACTCTTTCAGTGTAGATTTATTTTTCATCATCATCATCTTTACGTCGATCCCGGTCAATTTTTTTTTCATCATCATCATTAACGTCCATCCCAGTCAATTTTTGAAGTGAATATTCTTTTAGCGCGGTACGCTTATTTTTAGATGAGATAAAATCTCTGGACTCGCGACCATTATCATCATCATCATCTAACGTTGATTCCGGTCATCTACATGTCTTATTAAATAATGCTGTGTAATCAATTAGGAGTCTTTCAGTGTAGATTTATTTTTCATCATCATCATCATTAACGTCGATCCCGGTCAATTTTTGAAGGAAATACTTCTTTTAGCGCGGTACGCAATTTTTTAGATGAGATAAATCTCTGGACTCGCTACACCCCGTTACGATACGCAGCTATAGTGTGTGCATATATTTTTATTTATTTATTTATTTAATTAAGGTCTACCAACGATTGTTAAAATCAAAACTTACACTAAGTACATTTAGAATTACATTCTCAATGTTCCAATCACTTAGAGGCAAACACCGCACTCACAAATTAAAAGTCACAAATAGTAAGCTTAAGCTATTAAAATAAAATGCAAAACATAACATCTATATTTAAATAATCTATGTAATCTATAATACATTCTACTCACTCAAAATCAGGCCCAGAACGATTGACTTAATCTTTGCCACAGAGTCAAAGTGAAGATCAATTTGATCACTATAACTATTAATTATCTTGCACAGCCTCGAACATGGCGAATTGGCACCCAAAACAGTTCGCCTTAGAGGTGGTACAAGTGGTGTAATTGAGTAACGCGGGATTCTAGCCGGCACTCGCAGCTTTATTAGACCCAGAACTTGTGAACAGTCCACCCTTGACGCAACGACCTTGCTGGCAAACACAGCATCATTCAGAAGTCTACGATTAGTCAGAGACATTAAGCGGAAATATTTGAGGCGACTTCTGTACGAAGACATTTTCTTAGCCACGCCATTCGAATAAGCTAAATGCCAAACAAAGCGTTTTTGTATTCGTTCAATGCGCAATGAGTGAGTGGCATAGTGCGGCCGCCAGACTACACTACAGTATTCTAGTATACTGCGAACAAGGTTATTAAATAGTAAGATTTTAGTTTTATTGTTCCTAAAAGATTTACAATTTCTTAATACAAAACCCGATAATCTAGACGCATTTTTAATAATGTTATCTAAATGAGGTACAAACGTCAACTGTGCATCGTATATCACACCTAAATCCCGAATGTGATTTACTTCATTTATTTTGTCATCCTTTATGTGGTAATCGTATAAAGTTAGGTTAATTTTCCGTGTAAATTTAAGAGGGTAGCATTTTTTAGAATTAAGGTGCATGCCATTATTGGTGCACCACTGAATAAGTCTATTGATGTCGCTCTGCAGAAGTTCTGAGTCTTCTCGAGACTTGATTAATCTCACAAACTTCAGGTCGTCCGCAAACATAAAAATGTCAGAGTGTTGAAAGCAAGTTGAGATGTCGTTAATGAAGTAGTTGAATAGAACAGGCCCTAAATGGGAACCTTGAGGTACACACGATGTATTTTTTTGTAATCCAGATTCATACCCGTTAACCACCATAAAAAACTGCCTATCATGTAGTTTGTACATATATGCATGTACCAACGCGTCTAGATAAATAAATTATTAATAAATTGAGTTTTCACTTCTGTCGGCACTCCCGGAGTGGTTAGGTTTTTTTTATCCCGGTTTGTTACTATGGATGAAAGCTGGGTTCACCACAATACTCCCGACTCCAAGCAACAATCGAAACAATGGCAAAGATCCAGGTCACCCACTCCGAAGAAAGCTAAGGTCGTTTTGTCGAGTAACAAAGTCATGGCTTCAGTATTCTGGGATGCGAAGGGAATCGTTTCTGTGGATTATTTACCAAAAGGCCAAACTATAAATTCAAGTTATTATTCTAACCGTCTACGACGGCTTCGCAAAGAAATCAAAGAAAAACGGCCGGTTATGTTGCGTAAGAAAGTTTTGTTCCATCAAGACAACGCGCGGGTTCACACTTCTGCCGAATCAATGGCTGAGATCCATAATTGTGGTTACATATTATTGCCCCACCCACCTTATTCGCCGAATTTAGCCCCTTCGGATTATCATATATTTCCGAATTTAAAGAAACATTTAGGTGGTTCGAAATTTTCAACCAAAGTAGAGGTCATAGATGCAGTAAATGGTTATTTTGACGACTTTCCGGAATCATTTTTTTTGAAGGTATAAATAAGTTGCAGTTCAGATGGAAGAAGTGCATTGAACTAGATGGTGACTATGTAGAAAAATAGAAAAAATAATTTACACTTACGTTTCTTTGATTTTCATGGTCAGGTTACGAACTTTAGGATTTACTCTCGTATATAATTTTCATTTAATTCAAAAGAAATTATATATAATTATGATTAGAGATGGCAATGTCTGCGAAATGCTCTGTAATTATACTTTTTTTTTATTCCATTGTGGTGGCAGATAAGCATACGGCCCAACTGATGGAAAGTAGTCACTTAACCCATGGACGTTTGCAACGCCAGAGGTGCTGACAACCATGTAAAAACTTATGACCCCATTTGAAGATCCCTATACTGTAGACTTGCGGGAAAATTCAGGCATGGACTTCATTCCACAATATATTCAATTGAATTCAAAAGAAAAGAACGCAAGGTGTGGCGGCGAACACCTCGTCTTTGGCTAAATACTAGATACTAAATACTAGATACTAAATACTAGATACTAAATACTAGATACTAAATACTAGATACTAAATACTAGATACTAAATACTAGATACTAAATACTAGATACTAAATACTAGATACTAAATACTAGATACTAAATACTAGATACTAAAAATATGAAAGGAGCGTATTAGAGCAGGTAACAACCTCTAAGGGAGTAAAACACGGGTTGTAAGTTTATATTTAAAATTCTTCATGTCATATTTCGTATACCTGCCTCTTTTTTAAAAAAACGCGTGTCCAAAATTGTATACTTAGGAGTCAAATAGGGGATAAATTTTGTATGAACGTATTTGAAAACTAATAATGTTAAAAGTAAGGTGCAACGAGTGTTCGAAGCACGTCACGTTCGAAGCCGTTCTGCACAGCCAGTACTGCAATAAACCTTGCAACACTAAGTAGCTACGTCGAAAAGAACTTTAGTACGTATTTACTATAGTTCCTCGGAGGTGACGAAGCGGCCGCGGCCATTGTACTGCATGCGCAGGTAGTGTGAACACAATTAACTAACAATCGTATCTTTATTATTTTAAGTGCTGATGATAAACACCAAAACTCAGCCAGCCGCGACGACTATGGCGTGTTTACGTGCGCGCAGATAAGCACGCTCCAGGCTGAAGGTCTTAGAGTTAAGGCAGGCATCGGCTAAATAACGAAAGCAACTTGGTATATGGCTGGATTATTGAGTTTAAGTAAATTAGGTATATAGCTGTCTCTAAAGTAATTAGACACTAACTTACTGCATAACATCGTGGGGTGGATCGGGTAAATCACTGTTATTGCCAATCGAGAGAGTGCAAAGTGCGATTCTCAACTCACTTGATCGGGATTATTTAGGTGCCCGGACGCAATGCACAATTATTAATGGCGTCACTAGTAATAATACCCAGCTATATGCCCACAAGATAGTGTCTTAGGTCTGTAATGTAACATTTTTTACTTACTTTTTTCAATTAAATCTTTTATTATTCATTCTCTCAAATTATCTGCACGGCCATTATCTGTAGCATTCCTAGGCCTTTATATTTCGAAAGTTCTTAATGTTTGTTTACCTTTTGTAATTTGTAATGTCAGTTAATGACAAGCCTAGGTTTTATTTTTAATTTATTGCTAGAGCTGCCAGTAGGTTAGGTTGTATAGATATTAGACTGTTATTAATTAATATTCTAAAATATGTTTAGAATTATTGTTTAAATTTTGAAATGCTCTGTAAAAGAAGGAAGCTGGGGCCGCCAGATCAGTCTACTTTTGGTGCTGACCTTGAGAGGAGGTGCTGATGAATAAGTGCTGAGTGAGAGGGTTGTGCCCTCCAGAAATAGTGAAATGATTGTCTGCGGTGTTGCGGTGTTGTGTGCTGTTAACCGGCTCTGTTAAAGACGCCGACCGCTCGTTATTTTCAGCCCTCTACCTACCTGAATTCGCGACCTGCTTCTCCGAGGTCGGCGACGTGGAGGCCTTAAGGGGACTTGAGGCCCCTTCTTAGCGACGTGGAGGCCTTACTTGAGGCCCCTTAGCAACGTGGAGGCCTACGCGAGGCCCCCTTCTTAGCTACGAGTGCTTATAACCGGCTCTTTTAAAGAAACAATCAAGAACTTATTTACCCCCGGCTTTCTCTGGTTTTATTTTTAACATTTTTATATTACCTATATTAAACACAGTTTCCTCCTAAACTTTACTTTTTCCCCTCCCGGAAAATAGTAACGATACAGGTCCTACTCTCTTTCTGATTTACATAAACCAGCTATGTCAGCTCTGCTTTTCTGGATGCTCCATATTTACATAAGCAGATGACACGGCCCTAGTAGTGGAAGGTAGGGCGTGGCAAGAAGTGCAGACAAAGTCTGAAGAGGTTATTGAACTAGTGACTAACTGGTTTTTAAATAACATTCTCATCTTATCTTATCTTATCTGTCTGAGACGTTTTTTTTCGTTTTCCTAGACGTTTCCCTATACATTTCAGCACATACTCGCTCCATCCATTACGATCACGACCACGCATGAGCTAAAATTGATACGCAGGCCTATCATTAGATATCTGGGATTTACGTATTCAAGTTAGCGATTGATGAATCTCGAAGAAGCGAAAGAAGTATGCATGGATCGCGAAGCCTGGCGATCTGACCTCTCTGACTACCCCGTCAGGGATACAGCGTGAAGTTAGTTAGTTTAGTTAGTATTCAAGTTACCGCGGAACTCGGCAAATGCCACCACGTCGAGAGCTGTATACTTTGCCCTCGCACAGTCAATTCTATCATATGGTATACTGGCATGGGGCGGAGCACCTAAAACAACCCTTTTGGGTCTGGAAAAAGCACACAGGGCTGTTATTAAGGTTGTCGACTAAGACTTGACGACTCAATATCAAGCGGAGTTTCACAAAATTTTGACAACCTGGAGAGTAAGGTTTCCTTAATCCTATCATACATCCCTTTGAGGAGTTCGGGTCGTCTTTCCTCCGTTACAATTAGTAGAGGTTATCCTAGACCATTGTGCGTTAGGATTGACGAATCGAGGATGTGTGGTGGGATCCTCCTCCCCTCCTTTAGTATCTTTAACGATGGATTACCGCCATGTAACGCCCGATTCAATTAGTTATCACAATTTGTTATTAAGGTGATAAATAGGAAGTCCTTTCGATATTCAACTGCCCAACTGTACTCTGAGTACAAAGTTCTTATTCACGTCAACTGTTTGTGTTTAGGTCAATCCTTCGCACTCATACGACACTGGATTATGATCCTGTGGTTATATCAACAGTTCGCAGGAAGATTGTTGTCGGGTGGTGGTACATAGAACAATGCTCGCGGGCCGCCAATGCTACTTACTGGGACCAAAGTTTTATAACATAGCATATAAACATTTAAGCATATATTCATTGGCAAAATTTAATTGCAAAAAGGTGCTTACCTGGTTACTGCAGCAAAATCATGAAGTTACTCAGAATCATCTACGGGTTCAATGTTAAATAATATCTTTATCTAAATCCAGTAAGTATAATGTATTATTCTTGTTCTTATATTTTTTTATTAGTTCTTGTTTTTACGTATTTAGTTCTCACTCTTTGTAAGCCTGTATATGAGAGTCGCCTGACGTAAGAAACCTGGTGACCTGTAAATACAGATACTATAGTATCTAGTTTAGGGACCAGTCAACTAATTATTAGATTTTAATTCATTTGTATACTATGTAACTAACTAACTATCTTCACGCTGTATGCCTGACGGGGTAGTCAGAGAGGACAGATCGCCAGGCTTCGCGATCCATACATACTTCTTTCGCTTCTTCGAGATTCATCAATCGCTTCACACAACACGCACGTCTGGGTATCCGAGTACTTTTGACCTTTCCGTTTTTGAGCAATCTGCTCACGTGGTCTTCATATGTAAGTCTCGGCCTACCCTGACTTCTTCTACCCTCTACTTTTGAACAATATATATTCTTCGTCAATCGTTCCTCACTCATTCTTTGGACGTGTCCAAACCAACGAAGCACGCCCTTTTCCAGCTTAACGCTGACACTTTCATTCAAACCTGCCATATTGCGTATTCATTCATCACTTCGTTACGTATTCGGTCGGCCAAGGTAACGCCGCACAATTTCCGAAGTGATCGCATCTCCACAGCATTCAATTTACTTTCATGCATATGCTGACATACCCAGGTTTCACTACCGTAAAGCAAAGTTGGCACTAGCACTGCGTTATGAATCGCCATGCGGGCTTCTTTTACGATGCTTTGTCGCTTTACTAACTGGGACAAAGCACCGTTAACTTTGTTTCCGGCAGCTACTCGCCGTTCTACATCCGAATCACATCTTCCATCCGCGCTAAACATACTTCATAAATACACAATTTCATTCACTTGCTCTAGACGTTCCTGGTTTACCCTAATCTCGCATTTAGTTCTTACGTCACCTCTTTCAAATACTAGAACCTTAGTTTTACTTGCATTCAAGGGAAGACCCTTACTTTCACACTCCTCTTTCATATTAGTGACTAATGCCTGAAGGTCGGCTTCTGATGAGGCCATGAGCACCACATCATCAGCGTACAGCAGACAGTTTACTGTAAAGTCACCCAAATTCACACCCATATTAAAATCTTTCAACTTCTGCAGGCAACTGTCCAGATACACTATGAACAGCCAGGCGGACATGAAACATCCCTGTTTGACGCCTGTACAGACATCAAAAAGAGGTGACACATCCCCCCCTACTCGCACGCAAGCCTTACAGCCCCTATAAAGCGACTGTATTGCCCGCAGTAGCGAGCCGTCCACACCATATCCGGGCAGCAAGTCCCACAGCGTTTCTCTCACGACGTTATCAAATGCTTTCTCTAGAACTGCATAAGCGCAAAAAACCTTCTGGCTAACAGCCAGAAACTTTTCCGCGATCATGCGGAGAGAAAACACTTGATCCATGCAACCTCGCCAGTCATCCGGGACCTCACCCGTACGCCAGCACAAGTTGCATAACAGACATAGTTTGTCCCAGACACGCGACCCACCGTACTTGATCATCTCAGCAGTAACTCTGTCTTTTCCCGCAGCCTTACCACATTTCATACTTCTTATCGCTTGTTCTATTTCTTTCATACTAATGACTTCAATGACATCGGGATCCGGAGCATCGAAGTGAGCTCCACTTCCCGATGTGGCATCTCTATCTTTTCTTGCATACATCTTTCCATAATATTCACTCCATCTCTGCAGGACGTCAGTTTGGTCTGTTAGGACGTCATTGTTAACACTAAGCACTTTATTCATACTGCAGATTGCCTAACAACTCCGGGTCTTGCCTACCTCTTTCCAGAAGAGCTTGGCATTATCCCGGAAATTGGACGACAACCTTTCATCCGCTTTCATTCTGCACCTTTCACGAGCTTCTTCTATCAGTGCCTTCGTGTTAACTTTCTGCAGCTTGTATCTCTCTTTCATATTAAAATCATTTCGCGAGGCTAAGTAGTCTAGCCATGCTTTCTTCTTCATTCGAACTGCTTCTTTCACTTCCTCATTCCACCATGCATCACGCTTATTACTACTGCCTCTTTTCGTTTCTCCACACACTTCCACAGCGGCATTTATCATACTATCCCTAAGGTTCTGCCATACACTTTCCACATTCTCACTGCTTACATTGACGTCGCCAACCTTTTCGGCTACCCTTTCATTATATTTATCCCTAATGGATGCATCCTGCAGCTTCCAGCGTTTGATGCTATAAGGCGGCTCAAGCTCAGGACACTCGGTACGATGACGCCAACCCGCGAACAGACCCCTAATCCTAGTTATGACTAGGTAGTGGTCTGATCCCAGCTCAGCGCCTCGATAAACCCTTGTGTCCATCACCTGTTTACGGAGCCGACTATCCATTAGGAATAGATCTATCATGCTCCTCTTTGACTTACATCTCCTCGTATACATATGAATTTGTTTGTGGTTGAACATTGTGTTCGCCACAAACAAATCCTTTTCCTTACAAAATGCCAGTATTAGCTTGCCAGCGCCGTTCACCCTTTTATCCACATACTTCCCGAGTACCGACTCAAAACCATCGCGAGCGGTACCCACCCATCCATTCAAGTCTCCACATACTATAAGTCTTTCATTTCCTTCTATCACATTTAGAGCTTCTCTCATACTCTCCCAGAAATCCACTAGCTCACTCGCGTTCGACGCAGATACTGGCGCGTAAGCAGCTACCAGGAAAATCTTCGTCAAACCAAGTTTTACACGGATCCAGAGGATTCTAGGACCTACCAGTTTGTACTCATACATACCGGAGGCCAATCGCGAGGACAGCAAAATTCCAACCCCCTGACTGCCATGCTCGCCCTCTGGTACTCCAGACCAAAGCGCGAGCTTCCCACCCGGGAGCTCCAAGACTTCGCTGCCCTTGCGCTTGGTCTCTGTCAAGCGCACTGCATCTAACTTTCTCTCATTCATAACATCCATCAACTCATTCATCTTATCTGCCATTCCTCCCCTAACATTCCACGCAGCTACCCTGCACTCCATCCTCCACTACCCGCCGTGTCGGGCCGCGCATGTAGGGTGGCGGTCCCCTACGCCACTCTGGCACACACTTTTCGCACCAGCGGGGACGAACTGGTGCGCGTCGCCTCGGGGGCACGCCCTAGCATCATTCGTCCTGGTGGCACTCGTGTTGGAGTAGAATTGCAGCCGTAGCTGGCAGGGATGGCGACGTGCACGCTTCTACTCTTCATCCCCTTTTGTTGAAGAAAGTAAGATTTATAACAATGTCTGGGAGAATAAAGAAATTTTGTTATTATTATTTTAATTTACTGTTAAGTCACCTAAATTCACACCTATATCACAATCTTTCAAATTCTGCAGGCACCTGTCCACATACACTATGAACAGTCAGGCGGACATGACGCAACCCTGTTTGACGCCTGTACAGACATCGAAAAGAGGTAACACATCCCCCTCCACTCGCATGCAAGCCTAACAGTCCCTATAAAGCGACTGTATTGCGTCCGTCGAGCCGTCCACAACATATCCGGGCGGCAAGTCCCACAGAGTTTCTCTCACAACGTTATCAAATGCATTCTCCAGATCCACAAAAGCGCAGAAAACCTTCTAACAGTCAGAAACTTTTCCGCGATCATACGGAGAGAAAACCCTTAATCCATGCAACTTCTTTCACGTCGGAATTAGCATTGAACCTCCCACCTTTCAAATTATTTATGTAAATGTTGTGAAATCGAAATTATGAATGTTCGTTCTGAAAAGGGCGACAGCGCCGCGCGCTTGTTTCATGTTTCTTTAGTTACGATAACTGTTATACAGGTTCTTTTGGTTTCTTTCAGTGCGTCAATTTGTGCTACTCTCACAGACATTGCACTAGATCCATAAACGTCATAATTTTTTTTCGCAACTTGCATTGCTATTTTAAATTCTTTATAGTAAAATTTTAAATATTCTAAAAATTTCTTCGTTTGATTCACTAATATTTACAGTAATAAAGACAAATGAAAATCACAAATATTTAATTATCCTCTTTAAAATTATTAGTTTCTAATGATACCAAAAATACCTAGAAAGTTTGTTTGTTTGTTTGGTTGGTTGAACGCGCTAATCTCTGGGACTACAGGTTCGATTTGCATAATTCGTGTTGAATAGTCCATTTCCGCTACGACCAATAGGTGCGGAACAGCAATGATAAATGTGGAAAAATCGGGGACAAAATATTCCTTTTTGATAGCTTCTGTTGCGAACGCTGCGTAAACGATTAAAGTTACGCAAAAACTATGTATTACATAATTATTCCCCTTTAAAAGTTCTAAAATAAAGTTCGCAATAGCATATGCCTATCTTTTAAGGTTAACTTATTATAATCATTTTATTGTGAAAAAAATTGGTCTTAAAATTACAAGTGAAAAGTATGGCCGATGATTTGCGATTTACGCATGCGCGACGTCGCGACTAGCCAATAGCGAGCGAGCTCTGCGAAGTCCGCGCGTCTCCTTGGTAACTATGCTAATAATAATATAAAGTTAACTATACTTATATGTGTTGGATAGCGCATTTATCGTGGAAGTCTATAGGCTATATCATCACGCTACTACCCTGAAGAGCAGGGCAGTAATCAACAAATCGGGCAAATATTCATACATTATTATAAAAGTAATAAACGACGGGATTGAATGGGAGTGATAGGAATAAGAAGCGCTCGTGGCCTCGCGGTATCAGTGTTCGGTAAACGATCACTGAGGTACGCAACTTTCACTATGGCTGGTCGTCGGATGGGTGACCACTTTGTGGCATTTACATTTGCGAGCGTTTCCGTGCTTCGGAAGGCACGTTAAGCCGTTAGTCCCGGTTGCCAGTAAAATGGCAGTCGTTAAGCCTGGTTGAAGGCCTTATAGGCGGCTTAAAGAATTTCAACAGCAGGTAGCCACAGCCTGCATCTGTCTATTTCAATACGGCAATGGGCTCACCACCTATTACGTGGGACAGGAATCCACACGGTGAAAAGTGGGCATATAATATGCCTATGCCACCCCTTCGGGGATAAGGCGTGATGGATATTTGATAGGAATAACGGCGTGACTGATAAACTAAAGGGAGTTCGAAGTTAGTCACGGGCGAAGCCGCGCGGGTCAGCTAGTCCAATATAATAATCCTTTTCTAAATATTTGCTAGCAGACAGGTTTGAGTCCTGTTGAAGTGCAGTGACTCACCGTCCGGTCGCGGGGCGCCGGTCGGAGGCCGGCCGCGCCGCTGGCAGCGCTCGCACGTGGCGCCGCGCCCGCACTCGCACGCCTCCTGCGTCGATACAACCTAACAGGGCGATACAACACTACTTGTTACTTACTTACTTGTTGTTAGGATTTAAACAAGTCCCATTTTGTTCAATGCATAATAACTGAAAAACTCATTTATTTAACTTATTTATTCCGTCATAAAATTCGCTAGGAATCGTCACCTGTCTACAACTGAAGTGAACTGAACAGAAGACGCTGGTCGCCGCCAGACCAGAGATATTTTTCCACTTTAAATTTAAATTTTGGGATATAGTTCGCATGCTAATTGCTTTACGCTTGCACCAGGCGCGATCGGCAAACAAATCTGTGAATTGACGACCGACTGCCTTTTCGACTACGATCAATCAAATGATGATGATTTTGATTCAGTCTGTCGCAGTCCATTGCTAATAAATATATAAATTTTTAAAGGTACTGTAACTTAGGCTTCTCTCTTTCATTTTGAGAAGGTGATCGGTCTTACTGTACCAAGCCGTTTACACTGTTGATTGATGGCACTTGGTGGAACTTGCTACACATCTTGAACTAAAACACTTGTACTGTTCCACTTATCTATTATTTTAACCTAACATAACATTCATTTTTCTACCTGATGTGAAAAAGGTACAAAAATGAATGCCCTTGAAGCTCTTGAAATAAATAAATAAATTAATTAATACTGATGGAAACATGATCCTGAATCAACAGTTAGACATAAGCCGTTCACCTTTATTGCAGTAAAGTGATGACATCTACATATTTTAATTCACATGACATTGACATATGTATATTGTAATTTATAATAGTTTATATTTTTTATATTTGTTTTTTAGTTTATATTTTTTTAGTGCTGTATCTTCGGAACCTTGCCTAAAGGGACTCCTTATATTAATATATTTTAAATTATCATATTTTCAAGGCTATTTAATAATTTGTTGTAAATGTATGTGTCTATATACTGACATCATATTGACAAACGTAATTGAAATTAATGCCATTGACATTTAATCAATACCTCATGACATTTCTTATATTTTATTTTTATTATTATATTTTTTATTAATATTTAAAAATTGACATTATTTATGATACAATTTAATTGTAATAAAAATTGAAATATTGAATTAATGTTTAAATGTATTACTTAATTTCTTGAGATTCTCCCTAATTTTTTGGAAAAAGTTTAAGTGGTATCATGAAATTATAATTTACCCTCAGTCAAACCTTAGTCAAATTTAATGTATTTCGGATGTCATACAACAATTGTATGACATCCGAAATACATTAAATATGTGCTAACCTTTGATAATGCCGTATGGCGAAACCGGTCAGGATATAATAATAAATAAGTGGAACAGTACAAGTGTTTTTGTTCAAGATTACTGTACCAAGTTCCTTGTTCATGCAGGTACAAAAGCTTTCTATTTATTTGCAAAGCTGCTAACTCAGGTTGCGGGCACTGCGTTAAGGATTTAGGACTGTTGGTTCCATTGGAAAGTTCCATTGATGGGTCCAACGGGATTTTTTGATTTTGATAGTACTCGTATCTCCATTGTTCAAAACTAGTGGAGCTATCAGGGTTTATGAATATTATTGTCTCCTCTTGCTTAGATCGATCGACGGATGGATCGGCAATTGATCCAATAGGTCTCTGTGATATTTATCATATGCGTTAGGATGACATAGTTGTAATTTAATTTGTTAGTAAAATTGACGCTACCTACGTTTTTTTAATGTAATGGTGTAATGTAACATTTTTTACTTACTTTTATAATTAAATGTTTTATTATACGTTCTCTCCAAATTATCTGCATGGCCATTATCTGTAACATTCCTACGCCTTTATATTTCGAAATACTTAGATTTTCTAGTTCTCTCATAATGTTTGTTTACCTTTTGTAATTTGTAATGTCAGTTAATGACAAGCCCAGGTGTTATTTTTAATTTATTGCTAGAGCTGCCAGTAGGTTAGGTTGTATAGGTATTAGATCTTGTTATAAATTTATATTCTTAAATTATGTTTATTCTAAACTTGTTTAAATTTGTAAATGGACCACAATGTTTACACAGTCTCCCATCCTTGCCTTATAAAACGTAGGTATTGATTTGCGTCCATTAAACTAAGAAATTAAATTACAAAGCCTAACGCATTTGATAAAGATCACAGAGACCTATTGGATCAATTGTCGATCCAGTATCTAAGCAAGAGGAGACAGTAATATTCATAAATCCTGATAGCTCCACTTGTTTTGAACAATGGAGACACGAGTACTGTCAAAATCCTGATGGACCCATTCTCGTAATAGTGGAGACAAAGGATTAAAAAATCCTGTTGGACCCATCAATGGAACTTTCCAATGGAACCAACAGTCCTAAACCGCATTAAGTACTAACATTATCTATCACACAAAAGCGAAATGAAATAATGTAGCTGACGAGGTCGCTAGGCCAAGAATTATTTTAAAAGTCCGACCGCCGCCCGATGCAGAACGAGCGCTGGCCGGTCGGCGGGAGCTGACCAAGAGCTCGGGCCCGCCCGAGGCAACCTAAATCTTGGAATACTCGACGTACACTCACTCGGCTACTATAGATCGATATCGTACCTGGTCGCGGCGCTCGCAGCGCTCGCCGGCCCAGCCCGGGTAGCAGGCGCAGCGCAGCGCGCCCCCAGCCGCGGGCTCGCAGCGGCCGCGGCGGTGGCAGTGCTCGGCGCAGCGGTAGTGCTGGCAGCGCGCGCCCGCGAACAGCGCGCCGCACTCGCAGCGCGCCGCGCCGCCCTCCACCACGCACGTGCCCGCGCCGCACTCCAGCGCGCACGCGCTCGTCGCCTCCACGCCGCGCGGCGTGACGCACTCACGCTCCTCCTGCACACACGAGACTACGTGCACTCGGTTTGCAGCGATTCGTGTCTGTCACTTTAATCTTAATCATTTATTTTGACGTTTATGTTCAAATAAATCTATATGGGGGATGAAGAGCAGAAGCGTGCACGTTGCCATCCCTGCCAGCTACGGCTGCAATTCTACTCCAACACGAGTGCCACCAGGGCGAATACTGCTAGGGCGTGCCCCCGAGGCGACGCGCACCAGTTCGTCCCCGCTGGTGCGAAAAGTGTGTGCCAGAGCGGCGTAGGGGACCGCCACCCTACACGCGCGGCCCGACACGGCGGGTAGTGGAGGATGGAGTGCAGGGTAGCTGCGTGGAATGTTAGGCGCGGAATGACAGATAAGATGAATGAGTTGATGGATGTTATGAATGAGAGAAAGTTAGATGCAGTGTGCTTGACAGAGACCAAGCGCAAGGGCTGCGAAGTCTTTGAGGTCCCGGGTGAGGTGCTCGCGCTTTGGTCTGGAGTACCAGAGGGCGAGCATGGCAGTCGGGGGGTTGGAATTTTGCTGTCCTCGCGGTTGGCCTCCGGTATGTATAAGTACAAACTGTGAGTACAAACATTTATTTGTGGCGAACACAATGTTCAACCACAAACAAATTCATATGTATACGAGGAGATGTAAGTCCAAGAGAAGCATGATAGATCTATTCCTAATAGATAGTCGGCTTCGTAAACAGGTGATGGACATAAGGGTTCATTGAGGCGCTGAGCTGGGATCAGACCGTACCGAGGGTCCTAAACCTGAGCCGACTTCTAGCATCAAAAGCTGGAAGCTGCAGGATGCATCCATTAGGGATAAATATAAAGAAAGGGTGGCCGAAAAGCTTGTCGACGTCAATGTAAGTAGTGAGAATGTGGAAAGTGTATGGCAGAACCTTAGGGATAGTATGATAAATGCAGCTGTGGAAGTGTGTGGAGAAACGAAAAGAGGTTGGATGGTGGAATGAGGAAGTGAAAGAAGCAGTTCAAATGAATAAGAAAGCATGGCTAGACTACTTAGCCTCGCGGAATGATGAATGAATGATTTTAATATGAAAGAGAGATACAAGCTGCAGAAAGTTAACACGAAGGCACTGATAGAAGAAGCTCGTGAAAGGTGCAGAATGAGAGCGGATGAAAGGTTGTCGTCCAATTTCCGGGATAATGCCAAGCTCTTCTGGAAAGAGGTAGGCAAGACCCGGAGTTGTTCGACAATCTGCAGAGATGGAGTGAATATTATGGAAAGATGTATGCAAGAAAAGACAGAGATGCCACATCGGGAAGTGGAGCTCACTTCGATGCTCCGGATCGCGATGTCATTGAAGTCATTAGTATGAAAGAAATAGAACAAGCGATAAGAAGTATAAAATGTGGTAAGGCTGCGGGAAAAGACAGAGTTACTGCTGAGATGATCAAGTACAGTGGGTCGCGCGTCTGGGACACTCTATGTCTGTTATGTAACTTGTGCTGGCGGACGGGTGAAGTCCAAGATGACTGGCGAGTAGCAGTTGTATAGTGTACCTATATTGTGTACCTATTTACAAAGGTAAAGGCTCGCGCCTAAACTGCTCCAGCTACAGGGCGATCAGCTTGGTCAGCTTAGCTAGTAAGGTGTATTCAAAGGTTATAACGGCACGAATTCAAGAAAAGTCTGAAAGGTATTTATGGGAGGCTCAGTGCGGATTCCGACGTATAAGAGGTTGCATGGATCTGATGGATCTAGAGAAAGCATTTGATAACGTTGTGAGAAAATCGCTTTGGGACTTGCTCCCCGGATATCGCGTGGACGGCTCGCTACTGCGGGCAATATAGTCGCTTTATAGGGACTGTAAGGCTTGCGTGCCAGGAGGGGGGAAGATGTGTCACCTCTTTTTGATGTCTGTACAGACATCAAACAGGGATGTGTCATGTCCGCCTGGCTGTTCATAGTGTTTCTGAACAGTTGCCTACTCTTGTAGTTTGAAAGAGGTGACGTCAGAACTAAATGCGAGATTAGGGTAAACCAGGAACGTCTAGAGCAAGTAAATGAAATTGTGTATTTATAAAGTATGTTTAGCGCGGATGGAAGATGTGATTCGGATGTAGAACGGCGAGTAGCTGCCGGAAACAAAGTTAACGGTGCTTTGTCCCAGTTAGTAAAGCGACCAAGCAAGATAAGCACGAATGGCGATTCATAACGCAGTGCTAGTGCCAACTTTGCTTTACGGTAGTGAAACCTGTGAAAGGTAAATCCCCTATGTTACTCCTTTAGAGGTAAAATATAAAGATCGCTTCGCACGTGACATACTTCTAACTACTGTTGAAACCCTTGTTCAAATATTTTCACTAAAATTTTCATACCCTATTTTAGACCCTTAAGGATAGAATTTTCGAAACCTGATACATGTTTATTTTTAATCAGAAGTAGGTATACGAAATTTGGTGTTGCTGTTTTTGAAAACGAAGAATTTACCATACCTTACGGGTATAATTATGCAAAATGGTAAAACACGTGGCCATTTAATTGAAATCAAGAATAGATCCACGTAGTTTCTTGTCGCTAATTTTGAAAACGACCAACTTTTATACAACTGTTTATTCCTGTTGTATAAAGAGGCAACTCAATCATATTTTTGTTAGTCGCATTAAAATCTCAGTGAAGAAAGCACGTATTTCATTCCTATATCATCCTGTCACACGATTAGCAATCTTATTACAAACACCATATGGTCGAAATCGAGCCGGATCATCAGTGCATACGGAGCGACCGTGCCGAGCGTCGAGAACAATAGACAGCCGCATTCCTTAGATAAGGAGCGAGCCCGTTTTTTGCAACTTGTTGACAAGTTAAAATAAATCAAGAATCTACGCATCGAAACATTGATTGTTTTTGAAGAATAGTGATTTCGGGAAGTGATTTGTGGCTATAAATATGTCGACATCGGAACAATTACTTGGAATCTTAGAAGAAATTGAAAAAATTGTTACAAAAAACGCAAATAAATTTAAAAAAATGTCCGAAACAAAGATTTACACGTGGATATATTGAAACAAGATTGAAATGTATAGAGGAATATTGGAACAATTTTACTACTACTCATCAAGAACTCATAAAATGCACGACACGCGAGAATCGAAATACTATTAGTTATTTTGTGAACGAAGACTATTACATATGTGAAGACCTTTATTTATCTATGCAAGCGGACCTCAAAGATTTACTCTCGTCCAGCGTGAACAGTACGGCATGCAGCTCAGGTACAATTGAAAAGTCGGGTATATTTACATCACAACTGAGACTGCCTAAAATTGAACTGCCGAAATTTACAGGACGATACGAAGAATGGACTTGTTTTCACGATTTATTTGTGTCGTTAGTTCACGACAATACTTCAATATCTGACGTGCAAAAGTTGCATTATTTAAAATCAAGTATTGGCGGTGAAGCAGAGGTGCTACTCAAACCTATACAAGTTACGGAGAAGAATTACTCGCAAGCATGGGCAACACTGAAAAAAAGATATGGACATAAACGACTTATAGTGAATGCAGTTCTTAAACGTTTGTTTAGTCAACGAAAAATTAATACACAGAGTGCGAGTCAAATAAAATCCTTATTAGACACAACCCACGAGTGTCTTAACAACCTCAATAATTTGTCAGTTACCACGGAGTCTTGGGATCCTATAATAATATTTCTAGTTGTACAGAAACTGGACCAAGATACTCACACGGACTGGGAGGAATATTCATATAAAGAAGATGAAGAGGACTTACCTAAATGGGACAGCCTGAAGAAGTTTCTTGAATCGAAGTTCCGCACACTCGAGCTTGTGTCACCTGCTACCGCTGCACCTACAAGGGAAAAACCTAAAGAAAAATCCTTTGCTGCTACTGCTACTACTGCAACTGAAAAAACGTGTGTTAAGTGCGGAGAACAACATACTTTATGCCACTGTAAACAGTTTACCGAAATGAATATGAAAGACAGGAACGAATACGTGAAACAAAATAGATTGTGCTACAACTGTTTATTACCAGGGCACCCGGTGTTTAAATGCCGAATTCCTTATAATTGCCGCATTTGTAACAAGCGCCATCATTCTCTTCTACACGAAAAAAAGGAAGACAGTTCAAGAACACAAAATGATACAGTTACTGCAACTACAACTTCAAATGTTTCTGTCAATCATGCAATAGAAGAACGAAATGAGGCACCAATAACAATGACGGCATATTGCAACAACAGAAAAGTGACGGCGCTCTTAGTAACTGCGATGGTGAAATGTAAGAATGAAGAAGGACACACCATTGTATTGAGAGCGCTTATTGACCAAGGGTCACAAGCGTGCTTTATTAGCGAGAAAGCGACTCAGCTGCTCCAATTAAAAAGACAGTCAGGGAGAGGTAGAGTGATAGGTGTAGGATCTACTAGAACAGATGTCAAGCAAGTGGTTCAGCTACAGGTTATATCTAGAAAAGAAGACTTTTGTCTAAAAATACAAGCCTATGTAATGTGTAAAGCGTTGACCACTTAATTACCACAACACACTCTCACGATAAACAATGACTTTCAGCATCTACAGGGTCTAGACCTGGCCGATCCGACTTACCATACACCAGGGTCGATCGATCTTTTGCTAGGTTTGAATGAATATGCAGAGATTATTCAACAGGAGCTAATCAAAGGTCCACCAGGCACACCATGCGCGCAACGAACCAGCCTGGGTTGGATTTTATTTGGAGAAATGCACAATAGACACGAAGACAGCTCTTTTATTGTTATGCACCACCAAGTGGATATGGATGAAGTTTTAAGAACACTATGGGAAGTAGATACTGAGAACAAAAGAAAATACACACAAGAAGAGCAATTATGTGAAGATATTTACAAAAGAACACATGCAAGGAATAAAGAAGGGAGATATATCGTTACGCTACCTTTTAATACACCAAGCCCTAAATCACCAGAAGGTAATACACGAGAAATAGCAATGCGTCGACTACTACAATTAGAAAGAAAATTTGCAAAACAACCTACCTTAAAGGAAGAATATGAAAAAGTTATAAAAGAATACGAAGTGCTAAATCATTTGGAAGAAGTACCTGCGGAAGAAATTAATACAAAGAAAGCTGTGTACTTACCCCATCACGCGGTTGTCCGTAGTGATAAAGAGACCACTAAAACAAGAGTTGTTTACGATGCTTCCTGCAAGGGTTCCAATGGCATCTCACTCAACGATGAATTGTTGGTTGGGCCTTTAGTTCAAGATGATCTTCGTAGTATCATAATGACATGGAGAATGCACGCAGTTTGCTTCGTGGCTGACGTCGAAAAAATGTATAGAATGGTTCTGGTGGCAAAAGACCAAATAGATTTTCAACGTATCCTGTGGAGAACAGATCCGTCTGATCCTGTTAAGGACTATCGATTACTTACCGTGACATTTGGTACTGCCCCAGCTCCCTATTTGGCATGCAGAACCTTACTCCAGCTAGCTGGTGATGAAAGTTGCAATTATCCAATTGCTGCACAAATGGTATCCGATTTTTACGTTGACGATCTCCTTTCTGGAAAGGACACGCTAGAAGCTGCTATCGAAGCTAGTCAGCAGCTGAAAAGGTTAATGGAAAAGGGCGGTTTCATTTTGAAGAAGTGGTCATCCAATAATATAGAATTCATGAAATCCATACTACCCGAAGAGAGATCTAAAAGCGCACATCTTGATTTGAATATAGATGGAAAGGTAAAGGCATTAGGAATTATTTGGAACCTGAAAACAAACAAATTAGAATATAAATTTACCTTACAACCTGTAAAAGGTGACGTAACCAAACGAAGCATCTTTTCGGACGTGCAGAAGCTGTACGATCCATTGGGGTGGTTGTCACCAAGTATAGTCACAGCTAAGGTACTGATGCAAAAACTTTGGTTAGAAAGAATAAGTTGGGATGAGAAAATTTGTCGAGAATTAGAACAAGAGTGGTTACTCATTAGAACAGACTTTGAACATATAAATGACATACATATAAATAGATGGATACATACCACAAACAAAAATAAAGAATGCATTCAGTTGCATGGATTCAGTGATGCATCACTACGTGCTTACGCAGCTGTGGTGTACGTGAGAGTAACTTGCTCCAACGGCGAAATACATACCAACTTGGTGGCAGCTAGAACTCGTGTAGCTCCACTAAAAACACTATCTGTTCCACGACTCGAATTGTGTGGAGCGCTGCTGCTCTCACAATTATTAAAACATGTAGGAGAAGCAATGAAGATACCAAAATCACAAACCTTTGCTTGGACAGATTCGTCAATTGTCCTGGCGTGGTTGTCTGGCGAGCCCTGCAGGTGGAAGACATTTATTGCAAATAGGGTGGTGGAGATATTGGAGAATACAAACTGCAATCAATGGCACCACGTGGTTTCTGATGAAAATCCCGCTGATATCGCTTCTCGAGGGTTGTCAGTAAAAGAGCTAAAAGAATGTAGATTCTGGTGGAAAGGGCCAAGCTGGCTAAACACAGAAGAAATAAAATTCAGCCGCTTAGAGAACATACAAACTGATGAAGAAATGAAGACTATCAAAGATTTACATACACACTTAAACATTAATCACGTAGACAAAGACGATACAAAATTGCTCACAATGTTTAGAATTTTTAATAATTTAAAGGAACTACTTACCTCCATCTGCCATTGTCGAAGATTCCTAAACTATAAAAGTCACAAAATAATTTCTGAAGCTGAAAAACATATTACGACGGATGAATTAGAAGAGTCATTACATAAATGCATAAAGTTGGCACAAGAAACTGATTTTGAAGAAGAAATTCTAAAATTGAAAAATGGAAAGGAAGTTAAGAAAACAAGCACTCTGAAATCTTTAAATCCTTATTTAGATACAAATGACATAATAAGGGTAGGAGGAAGACTTAGAAATGCAGATATAGAGTTTGGAAGCAAGCACCCCATTATACTTGGAAACAAAAATGAATTTACTAGATTGACTGTGAAGAATTCACACGCAGAGACGCTCCATGGAGGTGTGCAATTGATGTTGGCCCACATCAAATCCCGTTACTGGATACTACGAGTAAAAGACGTAGTAAAAGCGTGTATACGACGATGTTTGGTATGTGCCAGACATAGTGCCACTTCAAAAAGACAGTTGATGGGCGACTTGCCAAAAGAACGCGTTACACCATCCAGACCTTTCCTGCATAGTGGAGTTGACTTTGCAGGACCATTCCAGATATTAGTAACACGAGGGAGAGGAGCTAGAACCGACAAAGCCTATATAGCCATTTTTATCTGTATGGCCGTCAAGGCAATACACCTGGAGTTAGTTGGTAATTTAACAGCAGAAGCATTTATTGCGGCATTTAAAAGGTTTACCTCCAGAAGAGGAAAATGCGCCCACTTATGGAGTGATCAGGGGAGAAACTTTGTTGGCAGTAATAAGGAGTTAATTCAAGCATTACAAGAGGCACAATGTGAGCTTCCTAAAGATGTAGCAGACTTATTAGCAAAGGATGGAACCCAATGGCATTTTATACCCGCCTATAGTCCGAACTTCGGCGGTCTTTGGGAAGCTGGGGTGAAGTCCATTAAACACCACTTAAAAAGAATTCTTACCACAAATTTAACTTTTGAGGAAATGACAACCTTATTATGTCAGATTGAAGCTTGCCTCAATTCGCGCCCACTCACTCCTGCTAATGATTCAGATACCGATGCAATAGACATGCTTACACCAGGTCATTTTCTGATTGGAGAGTCACCAATTGTTGTACCATATCCAAGTCTAGAAAATATAAAGGTCACTTACCTTTCACGCTGGCAGCACATGCAAAAATTGCTGAAGGATTTCTGGAAAAGATGGCATACTGAATATTTATCACGCCTACAGCAAAGACCTAAATGGATAAAAAGAGAGACAGAATTAGAAAAGGGACAAATAGTACTCATAAAAACAGACAACTTACCACCTGGTAAATGGCATCTGGGACGAATAATCGAAAAGCATCCTGGGCCAGATGGTCTTACCCGTGTGTACAGTGTTAAGAGTGGAGATAGTATTATCAAAAGATGTATTACTAAATTGTGTTACTTACCTGTGGACTGTGATGATGATTCTTAATGCAATAATGTACTTACCTGATGATGCACTGTTGTTCTATCACGTTAATACCTGTAAAAGAAACTTAATCTAAACCAATAATTGTATACCTGCTCACTGTTAATTAATTACTTACCTATGTTGATAAATCTATAAAGTTATATAAATCTGTACTTACCTTTGCATGTTTAAGTTAGCAAACAATGTACTAGCCTTTGTGATAACCAATATAACTTAGCTTTGTTTATAAAAGGACTTGATAGCCCTTTGGGGGCCGGTATGTTGTATAAAGAGGCAACTCAATCATATTTTTGTTAGTCGCATTAAAATCTCAGTGAAGAAAGCACGTATTTCATTCCTATATCATCCTGTCACACGATTAGCAATCTTATTACAAACACCAATTCCTTATTTTACCATCTTAGGAGTGGAACTTAAAAAAATCCTTTCTTAGGGGGTGCCTACATTGAAGGGAAGCTTAAAATTTTTAATTTATCTGTCCGAAGACCTCAGCTGGGCATTGATTTTGAGAAAGAGTCACCCAGTCATATATTAATAACGACAACCTCTATGTTACCCATAGATGTACGAGCCCCTTTATATAGGTAGGTATAATTTGGCTAAACTATAAACACGTGCCCATTTATTTGTAATCAGAAATAGGCATACACAATTTCATGAGTCTAACTTTTGTACGACGAACGACGAAATGACGAACTTTCATACAACCGTTTTTCCCTTATTTTGCGCCCTTGGGGGTGGAATTTTGAAAAATCCCTTCTTAGTGGACACCTTCATTGTAAGGGTAGTTTATCCTAAAATATTTAAATTCCTAATTCCAGAGCCCATTGTTCTCATAATTCTACTCTAATATGTTACTTAAAATTAAAACAAAATTGAATTGCTTTTCTGTAGAATAGGTTTCATAAAAGTAAAATAGTAGTCGAAACTATTACATTCGAAACAAAAGTAAAAAAATACTTGAGAGGTGGAACGAAGTTATATTGTCCACGATGAATTATAATATTAAACAAAATATTTTTTTTTTCCGTGTAACCCCCTTACGGAACGCGCTACAAGGAACTTCATTCCAAAAAAATATAGGAAACGAAATTCAATGAAATGTCTGTCTGCTAAACAAAAGGACACCCTGTTCAATATTTCCGTCAACACAACTAGTGTTCGTGGCACCGACCTGCGCGGCGTCGGCGTCCCGCGGCTCCAGCCCGTCGGGGCACACGCACGCCACGCCGCGCGCCGCGCGCACGCACAGCGCGCTGGCGTGGCACGCGGCCGCGCCGCACTCCGCCGCCTCGGCCGCCAGCGCGGGGTGCAGCAGCGCCAGCGCCGACAGCGCCAGAGGCAGCGGGCGCGGCGCGCGCGAGCCCGCGGCGCGGCGCGGCAGGCGCACGAGCGCGCGCGGCGCGGCGCACCACACCCACTCGTCCCACAGCGCCAGGCGCACGCAGGCGCGCGACTGCAGCTCCGAGGCGTTGGCCGTCGCCGCCGCGCTGCCGTTGCCCACGTGCTGGAGCTCTGTCGAGATACGCGGCCTCCGTTTACACTCCGTAGATCCTACATTTTCCCCTCCACTTCGCACGGTCGTCGGCGTCCCCTGTAGTGAGACCATTGGCACGCATGTCATCCCTTACGACGTCAAGCCAGCACTTCTTGGGTCTTCCCCTCTTACCGGGACCCGGCGGTGCTGACATGGCTAGACATTTGTTGTTTCCCACGTAGCCGTGCCGCAAGATGTGACCATACCAACGAAGGCGACACTCTTGCAACTTGTCTGCAATGTCACTGATGTGAGTTCCCTACGCGGTCCAACCGCGGGACTCCACACATTCACCGCAGCATCTTCATTTCCGTGACACGCAGTCCTGCTTGTGTCGCTCCAATATTGGCCACATCACACGTAAAAGGACAGGTCAAATGATGGTTTTGTAGACCTGTCCCTTCAAACGGATCGGCATTTTTGGGTCACAAATGACACCGGTCATCTCCCGCCATTTGGCCCACGCGGCAGCAATGCGTGACTTGACATCGCAATCGATGTCACTGGACGTGTGAAATACAGATCCCAGGTATTTAATCTGGTCCATGAGCTCGACCAAATCACCGTTTATGCGGACGGATGTGGGATCTGTAGGGTTTAGTGCCAAGTAAGCCGGTCTTCGCCACATGTAGTTTCAAACCGCCGTTCTCAAGCGTCTCCTTCCACGCCTTTACACGTCGCACCAATCTGCCCCTGTCCGCGGCTGCCAGCGCGATATTTTACATCAGCATACATGAGTAACCATGAAGGCTGCTCATGCGAGTTCCTGATGCTGACAATTCGTCTAATATCACACTGAACAGAATCGGACTAAGGACCGACCCCTGGTATACCCCGACGGTGTTGGGGTTTCGTGTCGCCAACAGCAGTCCGAACCATAGAATCGGAGTCGCGGTACATGTCCCGTATAGTGTTAATATAGACCCCCCAGATCATCGCTCGAGGAACGCAGTCGAAGGCCTTCTGCATGTCTAGGAACATACAGTGCAGAGGCGTGTTCTTAGTCCTGTATTTCTCCGCGACAACCCTCGGGGAAAAAACAGCAAAGTCAAGTGGCTTTTATGAGAGCGACGCAGTCAGACCTCCCAACCCTAGAGACGAAAGCCAGCGCCAGAGCCTCGTCCGTTACTCAGCAGGAATTGGCGGGGCCCACTACACACAAACCAGCCTCCCTCTTCAGGATAAAGGCGTGACAAAATGTATGTATGAAATTCTGTAAAATAGCGGTACCGCTGCAGCTGCCTGCGTCCAGGTGCGATACGTGCCGTAGGCGGTCCCCATGTATCATGCTACTACGTGAGTTACAAGAGTGCGACTCACGGCCGTGCACGTAGGCGTGCGGCGCGCGCGGCGCGTCGGGCGGGCGCTGCGCGAAGGCGGCGTGCAGCACGCGCTGGGCGCCGTCCAGGCGCGCCGACTCCAGCGTGTCGTAGTAGCCGTCCACCCAGTACAGGCGCCGCGCCGCGCCGTCCAGCGCCAGGCACAGCACGCGCCGCAGCCGCCGCCGCACCACGCGCCGCGCGCCCGCGCCGTCCAGCGCCGCCGCCCACACGGCGGGCGCGGCGCCGCGGTCGGCCCAGAACAGCTGGCGCGACGCGCCGTGCAGCTGCAGGTCGGCGGGCAGCGCGCCGTCGCGCCGCCACAGCGTGACGCGCCGCCCGGCCGCGTCGCCCGCCAGCACGGCCGCGCCCGCCGCCCAGTACAGGCGCCGCGCCGCGCCGTCCAGCGCGCAGCCCAGCACGGCGCCGCCGCCCGCCGCCGGCTGCGCCTCGCCCGCCAGCAGCGCGTCCTCGCCGTCGGCGGGCAGCGTGGCGCGGTGCAGCCGCCCGGCGTCGTCGCCCCACACCACCCACCACGCGCCGTCCACCAGCGCGCCGCCCACGCACCGGATCTCCGCCGCGCCGCTTCTGTGTATGCGGTACGATATAACACCGAGACCGACATGCGACAAAATGAGATTATAGGCGCCGCAATGTTGATAGAGGCGCTATGTTGGGATTCATATATCACTTCTACCGATCAATTTCAAAATTATTTGAAAAGTTACTTATAAAACGCTTCAAACGAATATTAGAAGACCTAAAACTGATTTCCAATTACCAATTCGGCTTCAGAGATAAACATTCCACGATAGACCAAATATATAGTATCCCAAGAAAATACCCTAGTAGAGAAAAAAGTCTGCCCTATAGTATTTCTGGAAGTAGCACAAAGGCATTTTTTCATAAGGTTTGACATAAAATGTTAAATACAATTTTAGGAAAATGCTTCCAAAACAATTTACAGTCATTTAAAAATATTTATTTATTTCTCCTAACAGAGAGAACATTTAAGTTTATTTACGTCAATTTAGAGATTTAAGTAGATGTTTTCGTACCTATAGCATTTAAGTGTATTAAAAAAAAGTATGCCACACAACTACCACTAGAGATTGCTGTTAGCGACAAGGCCGCCCATTGTACTGCTAATTGCTCCGAATGTATCAATTCGAAATTTATTTACTTGGCGCACAATAAAGTATTTAAAAACAAAATATTTTGAGTGAAACATAAAAAATGCTTATTCTGATCTAAAGCAAATAAAATCTGGAATACCACAGGGAAGTATTCTTGGTCCTGTTTTGTACCTATTGTGTACCTGTGATATACCTGAATTAGAAAATAGCGTTATTGCAACCTTGGTAGATGACACAGCTATCATGTCTACAGTTTTCACTCACGTAAAACCGTAAAAAAGAGAGTACAAATATTTCATCAACTCCATTACCGATTGAACAAAAAATTGGTGAATTAAGCTAAATCACTCCAAATCGACTCATATAGACTTCAAAAATAAATTTTTGTCAGATTTTGTTTAATTCAAAAATGTAATTCAACATAGTATGTAGTGCTGGCTAGTCGGCAGACATTCATCAGTGTATACAAGTTGTTAGCAAGTTAAATCAAATTTAAAGTACTTATTAACCCCAGGCTACACTGTGAAGTATGTCGTTAGATTTGGTTGGTGAGGTTTATTTTTCACATTCTTGAGAAGTGTTGTATTGTTCAGATTCTGAGTACCACTATCTTTTAAAAATAATTAATAGATAAAGTAAACTCTAAATGCTGACAATGTATGCTGAGCTAGTCAACCGCGTACGTCATATGTGGCTATGTTGCAGCGCGTAACGTTACGTCGCAGTCATATTATAAAATAGACTTTATACGTATATCTCAACTGTGATCGTTTTGAGATAAATATGGGTATCAACGGCGACTAACCCTTTGGGGGAAGGCGCGGGCTCGTCGAGGCGGCGCAGCTGGCGAGCGGCCCGCAGCTCGCCGCGCGCCGCCATCAGGAGCAGCGGCCGGCCCGGCGCCTCGCACGTGGCCGCGCCGCCCGGCAGCGTGCGCGTGCGCCAGCCCGCCGCGCACTTGCACGCGTGCCCGCGAGCCTTGCGCAGGCACAGCTGCGCGCACGCGTCCCAGCGGCACTCGCCTGCAACGCACACACCGCCCGTGAGCGCACGTCGCCGCATACCTGCTCCCCGCCATCCATCGAGGACTCACCGTCGTCGTCGCACGCCGCCTCGGCGCCGGCGGGCACGCAGCGCCCGTTGTCGCACATCGTCTCGTCCTCCGCACACAGCGACTCCTCGCCCAGCCGCCGCCGCCGCTCACCTGTGCACACCGAACACTGAGCTTGAATTCGATAAGGGTGCGGGAGAGGTGAGAATGTCTTGAAACCGGCGGCATCGTAATTAACGGCGCACATGTAGCAAGCTATTAAGTATAAAATTATTTATTTATTTATTTATGGAAAACTTACAGCCTATAAACCTAAATACCTAACTCATAAGTTACAGAAAGCCAATAACAAGTTTTTACTTTTAGTTTTCTTGATAAATTAAATGCAGACAGAAACAGCGGACATCACGCAGTAGGCAATAAATAAAAAGAATACAAAAACAAAAACCCAATTACCCATTTAGTCAGGTGTACCAAAAAACCCTACACTTAGCGTTTTCTTAATACAGGCCCCTTTGGTGGAGAAGACATCAAAATCATTTGGATAATTTATTGAAATTACTCTTGAAATTACTCGCCCTAACAATGTAAGTATTCTGTCTGTAGGTTGTTGATGCGGATGGAATATGCAGCTGAGGATTGTATCTGATTACCTTGTTTGGAACATTAAAGGAGAATTTAGATAGGAGTTCTGAGCAATCGGCATCATGGTTTATTATTTTTAACAAAAACAAATAATCAGCAATCTCGCGGCGAATTGACAGAGGCAAGATATGAAACCGTTTACATAGGTTAAGATAACTTTGAGAGCTATGTGGAATGTTTTGATGGTAGCATAAGTATTTCATGAATCTTCTCTGTAAAGATTCAATTCTATCTATGTATTTAGTATAACAGGGGCTCCATACCTGCGATGCATATTCTAAATGAGGCCGTACAAATGAGCAGTATCGGATCTTTAAAGTTTTTGCCTGTCTGAAACTGTTGGACAACCGCGTTATGAAACCCAAAGCTCTGGACGCTCTCTTTAAAATGTTGTCAATATGCTCATCGAACATTAATTTCGAGTCAATATGCACACCCAGATCACGAACTGAATTGACCCTAGCCAAATTTCGGCCTCCCAGAGTGTAACTAGTGGAAATAATTCTTCGTTTACGAGTGAATGTTACCACTGAGCATTTGCTAGCATTCAGATCTAGTTTATTGACACTGCAATAGACTTCCAGACGATCTAGGTCAGTCTGCAATGACATTATATCCGCAAAACTTAATAAACCAGACGACCTAAAGCTCTGGTCTATGTCATTTGTATAAACAATAAACAGTAGTGGCCCAAGCAAAGAACCCTGTGGAACACCACTTGGTACAGGGACCCAACCTGACATGTAATTGCTGAGCACTACTGCTTGCGACCTATTTTCAATATAGGATGAGAACCATCTCAATAGATCACCACACACTCCTATGTTATCCAGTTTCAGGATAAGCCGATTATGGTCTATGCGATCGAATGCCTTACTATAATCGGTGTATATAACATCCACTTGGTTACCATTGTCCATTGCTTTTATTATGTAGTCATTAAACAAGACAAGGTACGTGACTGTAGATCTTCCCTTAAGAAAACCGTGTTGATAAGGACTAAGAGAATGTTTCAGGGCAGCATATGAACGACCTTTTCAAAAACTTTAGCTATTATGCATAGCTTGGAGGTAGTTGGTGATTTCAGTTTTAGGGCCTTTTTTGTGAATCGGGGTGATAAAAGCGGCTTTCCAGATCCTAGGCACCACGCATAAGTTTAAAGATTTCTTATACAGCAATGAGATTGGTTGAGATATATATGATGCACAGCGTATTAGAAATATTGCTGATAAACAATCAGTCATTGGTATCAATGTCAATCCGAGAAATGTTGGCAATCTGGTCCGTATCAATATGTGCGCTGAAGTTAGAGTCAAGAGTTGTAGTCGAGGAAATTGAAGTTGGAGTTGTAGTCAAGAAAAGTGGTGTGAAAATATGAAGAGAAGGCCTCACAAATGCTCCCACCTGTTGATATGATTTTATCATTGTATGTTAACGCGCTGGGTATAGCATTTGTGTTGTTTCGCTTCTTTACAAAAGACCAAAAACATCTAGGATTTTTTCTAATAGAATTTTCAGTAAGTTCTATATATTTATTATAGCAGGTCGATTCAAGGGTTTTAACCCTTTCTCAAAGCAGCTTAAATGCCACGATATCGGAAGTATTGCCATACTTTTTCATTTTCTTAAAATACTTATGTTTTTCCTTAATAGCTTTAATAAGCGCCGAACTGCACCAAGTTGGGTATAACCTTTACTTTTCAATGTTTTAAGGGGAATATATTTACCGTGCAAACCTGCCATTGACCTATTAAAGAATTCGACAGCATCATCCAAGGACCGGCCTGAAAATTCACCTTCCCAGTCCATCAAATTGATATCCCTGTTGATAGAATCATAATCTCCCCCATCAAATCTATACTGAGCTTGCTGTTTTAGGATAAGCCATGATATCTCTACAAAACTCATCAATTAATAATCCCGGATGAAGGGGGTCTATAGGATCTTAAGGCTCCAAACATGTATTTACTTTGACGGCGATGCTTGAGTTAACTAAGTCCAATATTTTATTTTGATTATTGACTATTCCATTATATTGACCTAAATTGGAGACACACAGCTTATCTATCAAAGAAAATTCGTTTCTCGAGGTATAATTGCTTGGCGTAAAGGTATTGTTAACAGAGGTGTACAGGCTTAAACCTCGTCCGCACGAGGGCCTATTTCCACTTTGGGTGTACCATTCACTTTTACACTTCACTGTACTTTATTTTAATTTCACAACACATAATATTTTTTAATAATAATTTTATTCTGTAATTTTGATTCAACTTTCTAGTGGTGACAGTTCCTTATATACTAGGGGGCGGAGGATCTTAACACCGCGGTCTAAAATGACGGTGGCGTCATCTATTATTAATGTCAAATCTATTTTCTACTCATACATACCGCCCACTATGGACAAAGTCAGTTTTCTCCATCACAAATATAACAATCTTACACACAATACAAACTTGTGTTGAATCTGAAATCTTCATAAAATTTATAAAATACATTGTTGATACAATAGCAAGGAAAGTTATCAATAATTGTAACGATAAACAAAGCAAAAGTATTAAAACATTATTTCAATGTAACATAAATAACTACCTTTTCAACACTAATTCTAAAAATAAACAAAATCTTATCTCGTAATAAGAAAATATAATAAATTATTCTTCTCTAGCTATTGCTATACACAATTTATTTGTGGGTCTTTTAATAGTACCATTTTTTACCTTGAGAGTTACGACTCGTACAATATTATCAGGACCAGTATGAGTAGCTATTACCCTACCATAAAGCCATCTACCAACGGGCAAGTTGTCCTCTCGTACTGTGACTACATCACCTATGGGATGAGGGACTTCCGACGATCCTTGGTACCGTTTATAAAATCTATTTAGGTATTGTCGTGACCATATGCGCCAGATACCTTGAACGAATCTCTGCGTATATTGCCATCTCCGAAGTGAGCTAATTATTGACCCTTCAAAATTGGTATCAGGTGGTGTCACCAAAGCTTCACCGACTAGGAAATGTCCCGGTGTCAGCACCAAGAAATCTTCCTCATTGTTTCCAGTAATCACTGACAAAGGCCTGGAGTTTAGACTTGCTTCAACCTGAGCAAGTACTGTGGACATTTCTTCGAACGTAAGTGTCGATGAACCGATTGTACACTTTAAGTGGTACTTCACAGACTTAACTCCAGCTTCCCAGAGACCACCAAAATTCGGAGCCTAGGCTGGTATAAAATGCCAAGTGCAACCGTTGGTTGCTAAAGATTTAGCAATTTCCTGAACTATAGAACCTCGTTCATTCTTAAAAAGTCGCTGCAGTGCACTAGCTGCACCAGTAAAATTTGTTGCGTTGTCACTCCATATCTCAGAACAATATCCTCTCCTTGAAACAAATCTTTTAAATGCTTGAAGAAAACCTTCCGTAGTAAGATCACTTACTACTTCTAAATGAATGGCTCGAGTCACCAAACATACAAACAAGCATATATGTCCTTTTTGTGATTTGTATCCACGACCCTTGGCCGTCCTTAGTAGAATCGGACCCGCATAGTCAACGCCGCTTGATTTAAATGGTCGGGATGGTGTTGTTCTTGCAGCTGGTAACTGTCCCATTAGTTGATTTTTAGTCCTACCTGTATTTCTGACACAAACAACGTATCGCCGAAAACATGCCTTAACGAGACGTCCTGCTCCTATAATCCAATATTTGGACTGTAAATAGCCTAACATTAGTTGGGAACCGCCATGTAGAGTCTGTAAATGTGCGTCACGAACTAAAAGATTAGCCAAATATGATTCTTTAGCTATCAAAATCGGATGTTTTCGCCCTTCGATTAGTGGTGAATGTTCCAATCTGCCACCAATACGTAAAATTTCGTCTTTGTCCAAGAAAGGGTTTAGACATCGCAATGCACTTTTCTTTGGTTAATTTTAATTTTTCTTTATGATATCTAACTCTTCTGCAAAAGTTTCAATCTGGCACTGCTTTATCGAATATTTTAACACAGTACCTAGTTCATGGGTAGTCCAACTAGTATAATAAACATAGTAAACATAGTAAATCCAACTAGTCGTTCTATTTTCTTAATTTTCCAATTATTATAAATCGTTTGCAATAAGCAAGAACCCTAAGCATTCTGGTAAGAGAAGAAAATCTTTTAAATATGGAACTATCTGTAACGACAAAGTGTGTCTTCATTTTTGGTTTTACTTCTTCCATATCTGTGTCTATATTCTTTTGTTTCTTATAAATTATAACCTTATCCTTTAAGAAATCAGGACCTACAAACCACATTACGTTTTTCACTAAATCAGCTGGCGATTGCCCACGTGATGCAGCATCAGCTGGATTACATTTGGAAGAAACATGTGTCCAATGATGGGAATCTAAATTCTAGATTATCTCCGAAACCCGATTTGCTACGAACACTTTCCAGCGACTTGGATGACTGTTTAGCCAGGCTAGAACTATGCTCGAATCTGTCCAGGCATGTACACAACTCTTGTCAATATTCATTACAGATGCTATTTCCATCAATAAACGTGTCAGTAAAACTGCTCCGCAGAGTTCCAGGCGGGGAATGGAAACTTGTTTAACCGGGGCCACCTTTGTTTTTGCTGATATTAACGACACATGGATGTGGCCATCAGCTTTATTTATGCGACTATATACAACAGCACTATAGGCATCCTTGGATGCATCACAAAATCCATGCAATTCAATGTCTTCTCCACTTTGGCTATGCAACCACCGTGGTATACTGACATTGCTTAGCATTTTTAATTCATCCTTATAATGTTTCCATCCTTTTAAAATATGATCTGGTACACGCTCATCCCAATTAATTCATGCTAGCCATAATTTTTGGATTATTATTTTTGAAACAATTATACTAGGAGCCACCCACCCGAGTGGATCGTAAAAACGACAAATTTCAGATATGATTTTCCTTTTAGTTGCAGGACCTTAAGTGACAGGTGTATCGACTTGATAATGGAAGCAATCGTCACTGCGATTCCAAGTAAGTCCAACGATCTTAATTACTTCATCTGTTTTTATTTTAAAACTTTCTTCACACTCCTCCGTATTAGTCATGTATAACTTTTCTTTCTCGTCACTGTCATTCATTTTTTGCAGTAATTCATCACTATTAGTTGACCATTTTTGTAAGCGGAATCCACCTTTAACTAACAACTTCTTTATAGAAAATCATTCCTTCATGAACAGATTCGCAGCCTGCTAATAAATCATCCACATAAAATTGATCTAAAACGGCTTTGCTAGCTATGGGATAATTGTGTCCTTCATCTTTACTAACTTGCTGCAAGGCTTTGACAGCTAAGTATGGAGCAGATGCTACCCCAAATGTAACACGTAACATGCGAAAGTGCCTAACTGCGTCATTAACATTATCTCTCCATAATATACGTTGCAAGTCCGTGTCTTCGTCTGCAACTTTGACCTGTCTATACATCTTAATAATGTCAGCCGTTATACAAATACGCGCCAACCTCCAGTGCATAACTAAATGCTTTAATTCTGATTGCTGTCTTGGACCCACTAGCAAGTTATCATTTAGGGACATGTTATTTGTTCCTTTACAAGATGCATCAAAGACCGCTCTTATTTTCGTGGTTTGTTTATCATTGCGCACTACGGCGTGATGCGGTAAGTAAATTGCTCTTGGATTATTTATTTCTTGCTCCGGTACTAGCTCCATATGATTCAATAGAATGTATTTCTTAATGACTTCATTATATTTTGCTTGCAGATCACCAGTCTTCAGTCTTCTCTCCAACGAGTGTAACCTCCTTTCTGCTATGTGAAATGAGTTTTCCACCTTTAGGTTTGGGTTCTTTAATGGTAATCTCACTATATATCTACCTTCATCGTCTCTCTGAATAGTTGCATTAAAGTAACTTTCGCAGCGTTCTTCATCTTCAGTGAGAAGTTTTTGCTTGGACAAAGGTACGTCATTTTAGGCTCCCAGAACTTCTTCAGCAGATTATTAGTATTTTCCACAGTGTGCATCACTTTATATTCACAGGTCACACCTTCATCTGAATCAAGTGCATCAGATAAAACCCATCCTAAAGAGGTATGTTGAGCAATCAATAAATTGTTAAGCCAACCCGAAGTATTTGAGCATAAACTTCTGCACCTAAAAGCATAGCAACACGATTTGGTGTATGATAACTTGGATCGGCAAATAATATTCCTTGCAATTCTTTCCAATTAACATGTCTTACCGGTTTACAAGGTAAGAGTAATGTAATAGACTTAATCACGTGTGCTTTTACATTAATTACTACATCTGGATCAATACGTGATGAAATCTCGATGTTTACCATCGCTTGAGAGACAAGTGATTTGTCTCCGCCTACTCCTGTGATTTCAATATTTGATGAGGACTTCTTGATGCCAAGTTGCTGGACTGTCGCTTCGGTTATGAAAGACGATTGAGAGCCTTGATCCAACAATGCACGAATTGTGTAAATGTTCCCATCCCTCGACATAGTTTTCACTAATGCCGTTGCTAGCAATATCTGATTAGACTTTTTAGGAAAACAAGAAACTACTGGATTAAGTTCATCAGAAGTTGGTTCATTGCCTTTAATATTCAAATTTGCAGTCGCAGTATGAGCGGACATACCCGTTGATGTGCCTTCATTTGAAGAATATAAAAGTACGTGGTGTTTGCCTTTACAAATATTACATCTAAAATGGAATTTGCAATTTTTCGCAAAATGATTACTGTTTAAGCAAGAGAAGCATATGTTTTTTGATTGCACAAACTGACGCCGTGTATCAATCGACTTTTCATAAAACTCTTTACTAGAGTACAGTTTATGTTCCCCTTCACAAAATGGACACTGAATTTTAGCACTATGCATAGATTTTCATTTAGGAAGCATGTGAGTATATTGCTTTGACGATTTTTTATTATTAATCTTTGGCTCCAGAAACTCGATGGCTCTAAATCTTTGTGTTAAAAATTCCTTTAATTGTTTGTAACTAGGTAGATCTTCAGCAGATATGCTAGAGTTTACATAAAATTCCCACTGACGCTGAGTTTCTGAATCCAATTTCATGGTTAACAAATATATTAATAATATGTCCCAACCCTGTACATTTATTTTTAAATTGGTTAATGTAGCCAAACAATCGTCAGTTGTGTCGACAAGTTCCTTTATGCCATTAGCGGATTCATTATTTAACTTACGCAAATTAAACCATTTGTTCAAAACTTGGTGACATATATATTTTCTATTATTATATCTTTCCTCGAGTAATTCCCATGATCTAGAATAATTTTCCTCAGTAATAGTAATTTGGCTAATGAGTTGCTCAGCTTCACCTGTTAAGTAACTTTTTAGATACAGCAACTTCTGTACATTATCTAAACTCTTATGGTTATGCGCACCAAAGATGGAAACAAGTCTCGAAAAGTATTCCATTCAGAATACTTTCCTGAGAAAGGCTGAATACATAATTTTGGTAATCTTACCTGAGGAACTGACGACTGATGAGGCGCACTAACGATTCCTTGTTCAGTACTAAAATCCTTTAGTTTACATTGTAACTCACCTTTATACTCAACATAAATTCCATCACATTTATGATATTGCATCGTGTTTTATATAATCTACCTTATTTAACTCACTGGGGTCATAATTTCTCAACAATTCTTTATGTCCAGAAAGAAATTCTGACCACAGCTGTTCTAAAGATTCTAGTCTAGATTTTATGTAATCTCTAGTCAATCTCTCTTTGGAGATTTTTTAAAATTTACTTTAGCCTGTGATATTCTCTTAAAAATATCATTGAGAAAATTTATTAGCTTATCCATTTTGAAAAGACATAAAATTGTTTAACAAACAAACAAAATAAAATTGTATAAAGTTAAAATCTATTAAATTGTTTAAAAATTTCTAAGTACTAGAAACTTACAGAATCTTATCGTATCTAGTAGATCTTCTTTTCAGGCAACACAATATAATAAATGTACTTACAGTTTAAGCTTCAACTTTTATATTTATTCACTTAGCACTGCAAAACAAGCCGCGTACAGCACCTAGTGTTGCATCCTTATGTTCAAAATTACTTGGCGGGACTCCTAAGATTATCACCAGACAGCATCACTCCCTGCACCGTCTGCATTCAATTCTCAGTAGTTACGTTATCTCGTAACTGCACTCGATCGCATCACTCCTGCACGATCATGCATACGTATCTCGACAGTTCCAACAGAAACAGTCAGAAGTAAGTCAGACCACCTATGCACTGCAAGTGGCAAGGTCCAAATTCCATTAGTTACGTAATTCCGTAACTACACTAGATCGCGTCACTCCTGCACGATCATGCATACGTATCTCGACAGCTCCAACAGGAACAGTCAGAACCACCTATGCATTTGCAGATGGCAAGGTCTGACAGACCTCTAAACTTGCGTTTGCGGCAGCGATCCACTGCCCGCAAGTTACGTGGCAACAAAAAATAGTCAAGCCAACTAAACCAACATTACTATCCGGCTCGAAGGACTAAATGTACAGGCTTAAACCTCGTCCGCACGAGGGCCTATTTCCACTTTGGGTGTACCAAATGAAACACCCATTTCACTTTTACACTTCACTGTACTTTATTTTAATTTCACAACACATAATATTTTTTATTAATTATTTTATTCTGTAATTTTGATTCAACTTTCTAGTGGTGACAGTTCCTTATATACTAGGGGGCGGAGGATAGTAACACCGCGGTCTAAAATGACGGTGGCGTCATCTATTATTAATGAGATGTATTAAAATATGTCAAATCTATTTTCTACTCATACAAGAGGGTAACCACCTGACGTCACTCATGTTGAAGTCACCAACGACCAGGAACTCAGTGGAAGGATGAGATATGACTGATTGGTTCAACTGAGTCAGAAAGTTTGACAGTTGTGATGAAAGGGTTAAGCCTTTATTCTGTTTGCACAGGTAAAGTACACAGATGAATAGATTCGTCCACGAATGTGAGTGTACTTTCTTAAGACGTACGCTAATCCACAGTTCCTCTGCAGTGGTGTTGAAAAAAGGTTGAGAAATAACTGATAACTCCCTACGAGTTATAAGTACGCCACCACCCTTAGTTGGTTTAGTTAGGTCATAATCACGGTCACGCCTCCAAACAACATAACGATCATCAAAGAGCTCAGAGCTTTGAATACCCTCTAGTAACCATGTCTCTGTAATAATAATAATGTCATACGAGCACATTAGCAAATGCATTTGTCTTGGTTCGTAGTCCGCGAACGTTTTGGTAGTATATACTTAAACTTTGTTTGTTTAAGTCAATCATTATTTAAGCTTTCAAAAACAGTATAAAAAAATAGCAATAAATACACATTACAATAAATGAATATAGTAACGCAAAGTAAGGCAAACTATGCTTGTCAACAAAACATAAAGCAAACGCCGCATCCATGACCGCTAGCGAACCGTAAACACAATTACAATGTCTTGGCCTATCAAGAAAACACCACGAACGCCAACATAAATACACAAGCTAGTTTTACTACTGTGTCCAGCGCAGCGCCACGCAATAATAAATAGGTTACAATTTATAATTCGATGGTAACGGGCTTCAGCCCTCGATTTTAATCTACGAGTACGAACATTCTGATCATATACAATGAAAAAATGCACGGTAACCACTGATTTGATACCAGGGAAAACAAATACAATGGTGTTAGTAAATAATACCATTATCAACTGAAAACTACAATAATTAAAAAGTAGACAATAATAACATGATATGGGGTAGTGATCAGTAACATTAGCAGACGCCCCCCAGGTACTTATGGTTTCGAAATAAACAGTGAAAGAAGTAAGAAAGCAATATATCGTTCTAGGCGCGCGCGCCTAGACGCGCTCCTAAGTGCGAGTGGGTTAAGTATAAATATAGCAAAGTTTACTCGCTTGCTACACTGTGGTCTCCGGCAATTGCTGAGCTCGATACGGGCGAATTTTTGGGCACCCGTAGGTCGACATTCTAGTAGCGTAACTGTCAATAAATGCACAAACTGTAAGAGGCTAAAGGCACAGATTTATCCACCAATAATGTAGATTTTCCCCGACCTGAGAATTGTAGCACAGATTTCGCAGGACTGTTCCTAATTTCCAGCCCCTAGGATCGCGATTTGCTAGCTACTCTGAAGCTGCTACTACTGTTGCTAGCCGATTTAAACACTTCTGCAGAACTTTTACTTTCCATCGGGTAGGCGGCATCAGTCTGGCGAGCTGTAAATAAAACATAAATCATAGGACGTACATAGCGATGGATCCTCGTCGCCGTCGCAGTCCTCGAAGCCGTCGCACACCAGGTCGAACGGCAGGCACGTGTCGTTCCCGCACCTGCGACAGCGAGGCGAGGGATCGATAAGGCACAGGGGACGTATATTCGAGGGCGGGCGGCGCTCGCGGCGGTACCGACCGGAAGGTGGCGGGCGGGCAGGCGCGCGCCTCGCACAGCGCGGGCAGCTCGTCGCGCCCGTCCGCGCAGTCGCGCCGCCCGTCGCAGCGCCAGGCGGCGGGCGCGCAGGCGGCGGGCGCGGCGCAGTGCAGCTCGTCGCTGGCGTCGTCGCAGTCGTCCTCGCCGTCGCACCACCAGGCGGCGCGCACGCAGCGCCCGTCGGCGCAGGCGCGCGCGCCCGGCCCGCACGCGGCGCACGCGCGCTCGTCGCTGCCGTCGGCGCAGTCGGGTGCGCCCGAGCAGCGCAGCGCGCCGCGCACGCACTCCCCGCTGGCGCAGCGGAACTCGGACTCGGAGCAGTCGCGCGGCTCGCACTGCATCTCGTCGGCGCCGTCGCCGCAGTCATCCTCGCCGTCGCAGCGCCAGCGGCCGGGCACGCAGCGTGCGTCGGGGCAGCGGAAGTACGTCGGCTGGCACGCGGCCGGCGCGCGTCCCGCGCCGCAGCGCAGCTCGTCCTCGCGCGCTCCGCAGTCGTCCTCGCCGTCGCACACCCACTCCAGCGGGATGCAGCGTCCGCTGCCGACGACCACGACCGGTGAGACGGCGGTCTAAGGACCCCATTGGCGTTCTCCACGGGTCCTACGTCGATCGCGATTCCGCCCGGGCGGAGGGATAGCTATGGCGATATCGGAATGCAATCTTTTAGCGCAAAATTCTACCTCCTAGTCTCTTCTTTGCCGATCCACTCTTGACAGAGCGGTAGTCGTCATCATTGAGTCAGGCTTCTTGCAGCCATAATCCACCTTTTTAATCTGGTCGGTCCATCTCCTGTACCTTCCACTTTCCCCTGTACGACAAGGCGCTCTATGGAGGTATTGTCCCGTCGTGATACGTGCCCAAAGAACTGAAGAATACGAGTCGTGACTATGCTTGTTAAGCGCTGCTCGATACCGATTTCTTGTAGTAAAAATGCATTGGTGCGAAACTCTGTCCACGCCACTCCAAGCATTTTCCTCCATCACCCCTAATGACACATTCGGTATAACGGTGAGTGTTGACCGTAATTGGTACGACAGAAGGGCAACTCAAAGAGTTTGCAATTATGCAGGCGGCTTCCAGCGCGGGGTGCGTACATTTGCAATTTACCAAGCAAATCAGAACTATTGACCATCCCATGTTGAATCTTGTGCAGAAATACAGCGTCAGCTGTACTCGTTGTACGACGCCATGACAAAGTAATCAAGTCTCGAAAGATAATCATTCAGATTCCGGCACAGGTTTTGCATTGTTATAAATAAAGTTGTACAGAAATGCTTTCTGGAGTCTTTCGATTCTGTTTATATAAATCTTTATAGGATGGACTCCAAATAGGGCTGCAGTATTCGAATAAACTGCGGACGTAACTATTATACAGAAGAATAGGTATTTCTGGATCTTCAAATCTATTGGATTGTCTTAAAACAAAACCAGACAGCCTGCCACCTCTTTTGATGATGATGTCGATGTGCTCACGAAAGTCTAGGTTGCGATCGATAATTGCAATTATAATATATAATTGCTTATATATTATAATTGATAATTGTGGTGCAACTCCTAAATCGCGAATAATTCCGACCTCATCATGCGGTATATCATCGAGTACGTATACAGTGCTTTCAGAAATTCTTTTTCGAGAGAATTTCATGTAAAAGCACTTCGATGGGTTAAGCATCTTCATCTACCAATGAAGTGCCTGCCAGAAGTATTGCGGGCTGATTTCCGGGCTTCGTGGGCTGATACCTCGTACAGGGGTACTAAATAAATATTAGGTCGTGGTACCTGGCGCAGCGGAACTCGTCGGAGGCGCAGGTCCGCGCGGCGCACAGCTCGGCGCCCTCGTCGGAGCCGTCGCCGCAGTCCGAGTCCGCGTCGCACACCCACACCTGCGGCACGCAGCCGCCGTCCGTGCACTGGAACTGTGAGCGGCCGCGTGAGGTTGTGTGGAGCGGCTGCGGCGCGCTGGGCGGCGCGCTACTCACGTGGTGCGGCGGGCAGGAGCGCGGCGGGCAGGCGCGCTCGTCGGCGCCGTCGCCGCAGTCGGCGCGCCCGTCGCAGCGCGCCGCCGCGGGCACGCAGCGCGCCGCCGCGCGCGCCGTGCGGTTGGCGGCGCACTTCCACTGCGTCGCCAGGCACGTGAACTGCGCGACACCCATCACACCCTTGTTACCGTTACTTGCTGGCGTATTCGGACCAAACTATGGATGGATATACCTACCATAGCGAGTGCGAAAACCATACTATATATTTACACACTTTTTTTTTGCTCGACGACAGAGCCATGCGTAATTCACACGGTAGTATCGTTCGATAGATCGATCATAATATTATTATTTCTCGTGGGGGATTTTAGCGCAACGTCGGGCGGCAAAAATTGCAACTTCTTCTTACGGGAAGCGAAGCGCAGGAGCTGTACCAGGTTTACCATCTTCAGCTTGTCGTCGAAGAAGCATAAAAGCGCGCGTTTGGAGCCCCGTTAACTCAGTGTTCTGTGAGCGATCACTGCGGTATGCATCTTTCACTATGGCTGATGCTCTGAATAGTGTCTGTTAATGTACTCATACGATATTCTCTCAATCACGCCTAATCCCCGAAGGGATGACAGAGGCATATAATACGCCCGCTTTTCACCGTGTGTATTCCCAATTAATTGCCGTGTTAAAATAGATACTTCATACGTTATTTGGTGGAATATTTTTAGGGCAAACCTACAATTTTATTTGGATATACCGATTTAATAGATTGTCTTGCTGAGTCTTTATTGGAGCAACACTGTCACTCAGTGAGTTTAGAAGCGGACATGAGTCATATAACGGCCATTATACTGAACAAATTATTTACTGGCTGGAAAGCAATGTTTATTAAATATATGTAGATGAAATATTAAGTAATTGAGATTGTATCATCAATTGTACTTATTATCAGCGGGGAGTCTGATACATTGTCAATGTTTTACTCCAATGTCAGTTTATGTAATGTGTGTATTACTATGTGAGCTTAGTGGTGGGGTTACGGGCACCTCGAGTCATTTAATTGATCCAACGGTCCCTTTAATTCATCAGGTGTGCGTCTCAAGCATCAGGGAGGGCTTCCACTCCCTTTAATGGAAAATATAGGCCGATAGTGTAGATGAAATAATTATAGAAATATTAAATCAATAGCAAATCGAAATTTCTACGTTACAGACAAAGGCAGTCGTTGGCCCAGGTCGAAGGTCTCACGGGCGGCTCAAAATTTTTAATAGGAGGTTGCTAGAAGCTTCGTCTCAACACGACAACGGGCTTTCCGTCTGTTATGTGCGACAAAAATGCCTCTGTCTACACTTTCGCGTACAAGAGCAGGACCGGGATGTATGTAGGTGCTATTACAGGGAGCTTCCCTGTCAGATAACAGCGTCCCGGTGCAAAGGAGGAGAATGAACGGCGGGGTAGGGTCACCTCGTCGCAGTCCCGCTCGTCGGAGCCGTCGGCGCAGTGCGCGGTGCCGTCGCACAGCTGCGCGGGGTGCAGGCAGCGCGCCGCGTCGCCGTCGCACTGGAACTGGCCGGGCGCGCAGCGGAAGGGCGGGCAGGCGGCCGGCTCGTCCGAGCCGTCGCCGCAGTCGTCCTGCGTGTCGCAACGCCACCAGAACGGGATGCAGCGCAGCGCGCGCTCGCACACGAAGTGCGCGCTCGTGCAGTTGGGCGTGCACGAGCGCCCGTCCGCGCCCAGCGCGTAGTGCTCGGGGCAGGCGCAGCGCGCGCCCGCCTCGCCGCCCGCGTCGGCCGGCGTCAGCAGGCACAGGCCGGCGCAGGACAGCTGCGCGCAGCGCGCGGCCACGGCGGGCAGCGGCGGCTGGCGCGCGGGGTGCTGCACGCGCAGGTCCATGGGGCGGTGCACGGCGCGCGCCACGGTGCGGCACGCGTAGGCGCCGCTCGCGTCCGCGCTGGCGTTGCGCGGCGCCGCGTAGCGCGGCTCGGGCCGGCGGCGGCAGCTCTCGATGGCGCGCGTCTCCCAGTCGCTCCAGTACACGCGGTCTTCCCACACGCCCAGCGCGAACACGTGGTGCAGCTGCAGCCACGGCATGCGCTCTGTGAGTTTATTCCCGTTGAATGTGAGCACAAGTTGTGTAACAGTGTAACTCAATGGGAATAAAATTCCCTTTGAGTAACACGTGTCATCATCATCATCCGAGCGTCTGTCCCAGTCGCGTCTCGCGACGCCCGGGGTCGGCTTTCCTACATTGAGTATACTATATAGTATATACTTTGAGTAACACGTGTGACACAACGAAAAAAAAAAGTTTTTATTCCACACACAAATAGAGAAACAATAACAAGCAAAAAATGATCCACATCTATCCTAGAGACTGTGCAGAATTTGCCAAACTGGGTCAAACCAAACAGCACCGTAGTGCTGTCTCCACTAGAGACCCAGTTTGGTAGCGCTGATTTTCAGAGACAGTCAAAGACGGCGTGCATGAGATGGCGCCACTACCCCTTCGCTGCAAACTACTAAGTTATACTAAGGTATTCTAAAGTTAAAAAAATAATAATTTACATACATAAAATTATTAATCATGACATTGACTGTTCTGACTTATTAAGTAAAGTAAATTTCAGCGTTCCATGTAAGTCGTTCCGGTTCAATCCTATACTTCATGCGCCTCTCGCGAAAACTAACTACAGGCAAAATAGCTATATGATACGTGCTAGTAAAAATTTTAGCAACTTGTGTAAACGGTATGATATTGATCCCTTTGTGGCTAGTGTGTCATCGGTAAGAAGGTGCTTAAGCCTTGATTTTTTCAAATAGTGCTATATAGTTATGTCACTGAACCTTTTTGTTTATATAGATAATGCATATTTGATTATAGGTGTAAAATCCATAGATAGTTTATAAATCTAACTTGTGTAACCTGTGTGTAAACTTTTGTATGCATAACGTGTATCTATTTAGTTACCTATAATTTTGCCTTGTGTGATCTATGTGTAACTGTAATAACGAGGTTTTTTTTTTCCTTTGAACATGTTTAACAATATAAAGCGCACATTTTTGTACCTAATTAGTCTGCAACTATAAGCGAGGACTTGTAAATGGCTTTTAGATAGCTAAACATAATAACTATTCAGTTATGTGCAGCTGTAAGTCTTCCATGCATTAAATAAATAAATAAATAAATAAATACACCAATAAAATATTAAAAAGAAAAAAAAACATAAACAATGCCCCAGATACCATAAAAAACATTGTTAATGAATGAATTGTTAAACTTAATCTTGTTCGTAGCTGACACCCACAGGACAGGCTTGCCTAGTGTACTGTAAATTATTATGTATTAATTCAATCATATGAATAAATAGCTTAATTAAAAATTGAATTTGAATTAAAATTTGAACAGATTTTAATGTATATTGTTGCTTGTGTACTAAATAAATATGATATCATATTAAATACACAAATGCATGATAGAATAGAAATTTACTTAAAAAGGCCCGGACTAATTGGCAAACAATTCCGCGCATTAGTCCAGACGGTAGCCGCATGCTCGCGATGTACATTCCTCCAAACGGTGTGTTACATACCAATTATTTTATACCCAACTGTTCCACCATAAGCATTCTTTTCATATGATTGATAAAGGTATAATGTGTTTTTAGGCTATGATTTGGTGGAGATAGAACGTTCCAACAATGAGTGGCGGCATGCCTGAAACATCCCCTGAATGCTGCCGTTCTGTACTTAGGAATAGACAACGGTGCCACTGAAGTTCTCTTACTATACCTGTCCTTATCGTGTCTCCAACTGAGTTTTTCGAATAGATAAGTGGGTCTTTTAGAAGCTACTATGCCAAACACCAAACTGGCCAGATGTTGCTTTCTCCTAGCTGCCATCCTTAGAAGCCCCAGGCCATTTAGGTAAGGTGTCACATGGGCTCTCTTAGGGTCATTCACACAGAAACGCACACAGGTAATTTGAACTCTCTGGATATTTTGGAGACAAGGGCCATACACTGTGTCACAGTAGTTGAATTTAGAGAGTATTAGACTATCAACAAAAGACTACGTAATGGCACACTGAGGTTCTGTCTAATATTATAGAGCTATTATTGCTCACTACTCTGTTGGCATGGCTCTCAAATCGCAACTCTGAGTCAATAGTAAAACCAAGGTTTGTAGCAGTCTCGACCCTATCTTTAGTAGTACATCGGTGAAGCCATAGTAAGATAGCTTAGAGAGTAGCAATGTATGGTTTATGGCATCAAAAGCACGAGAAAAGTCTAACAGCACCAGGATAGTGCCCTTCCCCACATCCCTCGCCTCCAGTACGTTACCAACAACATCTGATAGTGCCGTAGCAGTGCCGCGGCCCCTTCGGAAACCCGACTGCAATTCGGGTTCAACGCGTCTTTTTTTCCCAACAAGTCACCATGTACAACAATGTGTAACACTGTGACTAAATGGGAAAAAATATTCCCTTAGAGTTACACTGTGACACATTGACAGTTATTTTTCGATCGAACCGAGCACTCGGTACTCACCTCTGGAAAAGAGCACCCTAACGTTGTTCCCGTCGAGGTCGGCCACCGCGATGTAGTCCTCCCGCGCGTCGGCGAAGTAGAGCTCGTCGGAGGCGTCGTTGACGGCCAGCGCGTTGGGCCAGTGCAGGCCGGCCGCCAGCAGCACGCGCCGCCGCGAGCCGTCCATGCCGGCGCGCCCGATGTGCGGCGCCGCGCCCCAGTCGCTCCAGTACAGCGCGCTGCGGGAGGTGGCTGGCTGTAGAGCACCGCGCGCTCGGCAGTCCCCCCCCACCCGCACACTCACCCCCGGCGCGGGTGCAGCGCCAGCGCGCGCGGCTCGCCCAGCCCGCCGCGCAGCAGCACGCGGCGGTGCGCGCCGTCCAGCCGCGACACCTCCAGCGTGTCCGTGCCCTTGTCGCACCAGTACAGGTTGCCGCCCACCCAGTCCACGGCCAGCCCGTCGGGGTTGTGCAGCGTGGCGCCGTGCAGCAGCTGCGGCGCGCCGTCCCCGCAGCGCCGGCGGATGGCCGAGCCCAGGCGCGTGACGTCGCTCCAGTACAGGCAGCCGCGGCCCACGTCCACGTCCAGCGCCACGGCGTTGGTCAGGTCGCGCACCAGCACCTCGCCCGGCCCCGTCGGCACGCCCGCGCGCCGGATGTAGTAGCGGTTCGTGAAGATCAGGCTGGCCCGGACGTCTGTCGCACCCGAACATAGTCGATACTGTGTCACCTCGCACTTTACAGAGTAGCGTGTTTAGCTTTCACGGTATCTCACCGGAGATGGGCGAGCAGGAGATGCCGTCCGCCATGAGGCGGTAGCCAGCGTCGCACGAGCACTCGAAGCTGCCGGGCGTGTTCCTGCACAGAGGCGGGCGGTGAGGCGGGAGAGTGGCGGGGGTGGAGTGAGTGGAGGGGTGGGTCGGGTCGCACCTGCAGCGCTGGTCGCAGGGGTCGTCCTCGGCGCACTCGTCGACGTCGGCGCAGGCGCGGCCGTCCGCCGCGCGCCGCCAGCCCGCGCGGCACCAGCACGCGCGCCCCACCGCCAGCTCCGTGCAGTTGTGCGCGCACTCGCCGTTCAGCACGCCGCACTCGTCGATGTCTGTACTCACAGTATAGGGACTTGTTACAACATAAGTCTTGCAACAGTACCGATATGTAGTAAACACTCGTTTTAATATCCCGTTAACTTAAATACCAGTGTTAGTGACTATATCACTGTTTAAATCGAAGAGATGTGTCAGAGCCATATGTAACATTAAAAAAACCGAAAGTTGTAGACCTCATTTTGTAATGCTTGGTATACTAACGCTGCCCTGTATTTATATATTTGAAGTAATCATGTATGTCAGAAATAATAGCAATAGTTTTATAAACTACAACAGCAGAAGACACTGTCTGAAAATTTGCTGTCCACAGAACAGAACTACATGGCACAATAACAGCATTTTTTGTACGGCACCGCGTATATACAACCATCTTCCAAAAGAACTACTAGAGATAACAATTCATGAGTTATTTAAAGGTAAACTTAAAAAATTACTTATAGAAAAATGCTACTATAGTGTTGACGAATACTTAACAGACAAACTTTGATTAATTGACGTGGTTCTGATCTTTGACATTATAAATTATAGCTTTAACATTCGTATTTCACTGATTATACTTATTTTTTTTTTGCAATATATTTTTATTCAACATTTTAGCATTTGTGAATTCTGTTTCTTTTGTGACATTGTTAGGTTTTGATTGAGAAATGGCTGCCTATTATTTCGGAATATTATTGAATTAAATACTGATAGATTTTAATAATTAACTATGATTATATTATACTAAAATACTAATAAAAAATAAATGTAAAAGAATATAAATATAATTGTAATTGTAGATGAAAACAAATTGAATTTTAAAAATATTGAAAATGTTTGCATGCTTGATGTAAAATATGGTGCTATGGTGTATACTTGCTGTAATCTTATATAACATGTTCCCTACCCGTATTTTTTGCAAATAAATGAATTATTATTATTATTATTAAATACACAATAATTTCAGTATTTTTTTTATAATACTGAGGTAGTAGACAAGCATCACCTGTTGGAAAGTGGTCACGCAGCATATGGACATGTGCAACACCAGAGGTGCGGCGCTCGCGCTGCCGACCTCAAAGGTGTTCAAATGACAGATTATTAGAGCCTACCGTATATAATCGGTCGCAAAGCTTTTGCTCAGACGCATAATGAAGCCAAGCAATTTTGAGGCCCTTCAAACAGTATCGAAAATACGATAGGCGTATTAAGTTTAAGTTTAATGAATTTATTTCTCTAAAGACTTACATGCCACTTATCGAGAAACAACAATGGGATTGATACACAATGTACCAACAAAATGGTCGTTCGTTTTTTCGTAATTATCACGGTAATATTATGAACCGATGACGTGTTGTGCCAATTTCTGCTTAAATGAACCAAGAGAGGTTAAGTTTTTTATAGATGAAGGTCATCATCATCCGAGCGTCTGTCCCAGTTGCATCTCGCGACGCCCGGGGTCCGCTTTCCTACATTTTCTCCTCCACTTCGCACGGTCTTCGGCATCCCTTGTAGTGAGACCATTGGCACGCATGTCATCCCTTACGACGTCAAGCCAGCACTTCTTGGGTCTTCCCCTCTTACCGGGACCAGGTGGGGCTGACATGGCCATACATTTGTTACCTACGTAGCCCGGCGGTTGCCGCAAGACATGACCATACAAACGAAGGCGACACTCTTGCAACTTGTCTGCAATGTCACGGACGTGAGTGCTGCCGCGGATGCGAGATTTTCTCACGCGGTCCATCCGCGTGACCCCACACATCCACCGCAGCATCTTCATTTCCGTGACACGCAGCTCCTGCTTGTGTCGCTCCAATATCGGCCACGTCTCACTGCCATGTAAAAGGACAGGTCTAATAATGGTTTTGTAGACCTGTCCCTTCAACCGGATCGGCATTTTAGGGTCACAAATGACACCGGTCATCTCCCGCCATTTGGCCCACGCGGCAGCAATGCGTGACTTGACATCGCAATGGATGTCACTGGACGTGTGAAAAACAGATCCCAGGTATTTAACCTGGTCCGTGCGCTCGACCAAATCACCGCCTAGGCGGACGGATGTGGGATCTGTCGAGTTTAGTGCCAAGTATTCGGCGTTTTTATAGATGAAGGTATCTATACTAATATTATAAAGCTGAAGAGTTTGTTTGTTTGTTTGGTTGGACGCGCTAATCTCTGGGACTACAGGTTCGATTTGCATAATTCTTTTTGTGTTGAATAGTCCATTTATCGAGGAAGGCTATAGGCTATAAAGCATCACGCTACGACCAATAGCTGCGGAACATCAATGATAAATGTGGCAAAATCGGGGACAACATATTCCTTTTGACAGCTTCCGTTGCGAACGCTGCGTAAACGTTTAAAGTTTCGCAAAAACTATGTATTACATAATTATTTCCCTTTAAAAGTTCTAAAATAAAGTCCGCGACAGCATTTGCCTATCTTTTAAGGTTAACCTATTATAATCATTTTATTGTGAAAAAAGTTGGTCTTAAAATGACAAGTGAAAAGTATGGCCGATGATTTGCGATTTACGCATGCGCGACGTCGCGACTAGCCAATAGCGAGCGAGCTCTGCGAAGTCAGCGCGTCTCCTTGGTAACTATTCTAATAATAATCTGACTGCCTCTGTGGCGCGGTGGGAGTGCATCCCACTGCTACGCAAGAGATCGTGGGTTCGATTCCCACCCAGGATAAAACTTTGTGTGATGAGCACGATGGTTTATTCTGTGTCTGGGTGTTATTTATCTATGATATGTATGTATTTAGAAATATATAAGTATGTTTATCAGTTATTCTGGTTACCATAGTACAAGCTCTGCTTAGTGTGGAATCAGATGGCGTTGTGTGAGTTGTCCCAACAATATAAAAAAATAATAATATAAAGTTAACTATACTAATGTGTGTTGGATAGCGCATTTATCGTGGAAGTCTATAGGCTATATCATCACGCTACTACCCTTAAGAGCAGGGCAGTAATCAAGAAATCGGGCTAATATTCATACACAATTGTAAAAGTAGATAATAAACGACGGGATTAAATGGGAGCGACGGGGATAAAGGCGTTACTGATAAAAAGCTATCTCAACACGCTACCACCCTGAGGAGCGGAGCAGTAATCAACAAATCGGACAAATATTCATACATTATTGTAAAAGTAATAAACGACGGGATTGAATGGGCGCGACGGGAATAAAGGCGTGACTGATAAAAGACTATATTATCTCGCTACTACCCCGAAGAGCGGAGCAGTAATCAACAAATCGGGCAACTATTCATACATTTTTGTAAAAGTAATAAACGACGGGATTGATTGGGCGCGACGGGAATAAAGGCGTGACTGATAAAAGACTATATCATCTCGCTACTACCCCGAAGAGCGGAGCAGTAATCAACAAATCGGGCAAATATTCATACATTATTGTAAAAGTAATAAATGACGGGATTGAATGGGAGTGACGGGAATAAAGGCGAGACTGATTAACTAACGAGAGTTCGAAGTTTGTCACGGGCGAAGCCGCGCGGGTCAGCTAGTTTTATTATAAAGTTGTGCACCATCGTAGGTAAACATTTTATTGTCGTAGTTCGTGCGTATCTTCGGCAACGCGATAAAACTTGCTCGATGACTGCTCCGACTAGTTAGTTCTTTAAATTTTTTAAAGGCTAGGTTAGAGGTTAGTATGGAGTTTATTTAGTACAATTTTTTTGACAAGAATACATGTGTTATAAATATGTAACTGTTTAATGTTCATTATTTTAGTCTCGGAATAAATTTTAGATGTAGGCGTTAGGTAGTGATAATGAAATAGTGTTTTAATTAATTTATTTTGCACTATTTGAAGTTCTGTTCATCTTGTTTGGCCGGCATTACCCCAAACTTCTATTAAATATAGCAAATGTGGTTTAATAAGTGAATTATATATGGTATAACGTTTTCGACGCGGAATACATCGCGCAACGTGTCGAAGTGATCCTATTAGAGAAGATTTTTTTTTTTCTTATGTGCTCGATATGTATGTTCCACGTCAGACCACTGTCCATTCTAAGGCCAAGATATATTTCACATGACTTCTCTTGTATAGCGATATTGTTAATTTTTAGAGGTTCAAATGGCACGATTTTTTTTTTTTGGCTTTGAAAATTAATAATATAATAATATTGTGGGACACTTTTCACACAGCGCCATTTAGCCCAAAGTAAGCTAATATTAGCTTGTGTTATGGGATCTAGATAACTGATAAACATACTTATATATTTCTAAATACATATTATAGATAAATAACACCCAGACACAGAATAAACCATCGTGCTCATCACACAAAATTTTATCCTGGGTGGGAATCGAACCCACGACCTCTTGCATAGCAGTCGGATGCACTCCCACCGCACCACAGAGGCAGTCGAACGTTAAACCTATATCGCGAATGCTATTTATATATATATAAGGAAAAGAAAGGGGGCCTAGCACTGATCCTTGCGGGACACCGCATGTTACAGGCAAGGATTTACTTTGAGCGTTACCAATCCTCACTACCTGGTATCTGTTATTTAAGTAAGAGCAAAACATTTGAAGTGCCGTACCTGTAATACCTATACTTTCCAGCTTGCCAATTAGTAGTTTGTGACTCACTGTATCGAACGCTTTTTTTAAATCATTGAATATACCGAGAGCAATGTTCTTATTGTCTATATCGGATTTTATTTTTGTTACTATGTCAACAACAGTTGCAGAAAGTGTGTTACTTTGAGGTCGAAAGCCGTATTGACGTTCGTAAATAAAACTAATTGATTTAAATAATCAGCCAGTCGTTTGTGTAGTATATTTTCAAATATTTTAGACAATACAGGCAATACTGAAATAGGCCTGTAGTTACCTGAATCAAATTTTATTCCTGATTTATATATTGTGGTAACTTTAGCTGTTTTTAGAGACTGTGGAAATTCACCAGTCGATAGTAATTTGTTAAAACATTCTGATAAATTGCCAGCTATTAAATTATTTACACATTTTATAACTTTAGTATTGATTCCGTCTAAACCTGCACTACTGTTAGAATCAAGCTTATTTATTATTTGAGTTATTTCGTCCTTACTACATGAGTTGAGAATTGATAAGTTGAACGACGGTGAATTAGATGATAAGTTAGTAAGCGTGTAATTACTACAATTTTGTGTTACATCAAGCGCCAAAAGAGGGCCTATCGTAGAGAAATATCTATTAAATTCTTCACAGATATCTATAGTATTGCTTATTTCTTTATCTTGAATTATTAGTTTCGAAGGCACACAACTTTGTTTAATTTTATTATTAGCTAAATTGTTTATTAGCTTCCACATTTTTCGCGGTTTGTTGGTACATTGTGTTATTTTATTATAATAAAAACTGTATTTTGAACTCTGAATTAGGTTAGAAGTGTGATTCTTTGTTGATGTGTAGTCCTTTTCGATTACTTTATTGTTTGGATTCTTTTTAAGCTCCGCCCACAGATGATTTCTCCTATTGATGCCATCGATTATGTCTTTATTTATCCAGTCATCTCGAAGTGCGTTTACGATTTTGACCTTTTTTATTTTACAGGATTGTAAACATTGCTTTATAGTATTTTCCATAGTGGTATAGTCGTTGCTACATTTATCTAATACAGTTTGTTCCAATGAGTTGTATATTTCAGTATAATTAATAGCTTCATAGTGTAAATATGTTTTAAAAAGAGGTTTATTTTTTTTAATTTCAACGTATATCTGTCTATGATCAGACATGGCGGATTCAATGATAGCCATGTGAAAGTTGTTATTCTTTAAATTTGTACTGACGTGGTCTATTATCGATTTTCGAGTTTCGGAATGCCGTGTACAGTACTTTTTGCAAACTTTATTCAATTTTCTATGTTAGTTCTCATTCAAGAATTCTTGGTACATATATTGCCTGGATTGTTTATCTTTTGTTAGCAGATCAATATTAAAGTCTCCAAAAACTATAGCTTGGTTTCGCTCTTGCAGTTGTCAATTGTAGACTTCCAGATTTTTTTTGAAATCAGTGTCGACGGGATTATATTCCTAGCCGATATCTATTGCATATCTCTCCAAACGTAGCCACAAGTAATTGTTTCCATCTATATATTCTGATTTAGTAAGGCTGTGCTTTAGTGTTATGTACATATGTAGATAATCCTCCTCCCTTAGTATCTGTCCGATAGTTGTAGTAGTGTGAATAGTTTGGTAGTTGAAGTTGCAGGGCTTGTTCTTCGTTTCTTATCCAGTTCTCTGTTATTAGGATAATATGTACGATCGTTGGTATAGAATTTAGAATACACTTCAGTTCATCAAATTTCCGCGAATACTACGGGCGTTTAAGTAAAAGCAAGTAAGTCGTGATTTAGTAGTCTGTATTTGTCCATAGTCGTTAACAATTTGGTAAGTATTTGTTGTAGGCCTGAGTTTATTGGAGTCGATTTTATAATTTTTGGTGTACCATTAAGGTATTTGATAGTGAGGTTTGTTTCTCCATTATTGATGCGGCTAGTTAATTCATCTTTTAGGTATTTTAGAAATTTCTGCCGTGCTGGAATTTGATCTGAATACATTTTAATGTTTTCTGGTAATTTGTGCTTATTTAGCAGGAGTTGTTTTGCAGGTCCATGAACATCAAAGTATATTTTGATTCTGCGAGTTTTTGCCGCATCATATTTACCAAAGCGCACTACTTTTAGTGGCTCTGGGACGTCCTTATAGGCTGTTTTGATTATATTAATAGCATCACTTGCATCCCTAGATGAACGTTCTTTGGCATTAAAGGATGATTGTTCTGGTATACCTACAAGTATTATGTTTTTGTCTCTTTCATTACGCTCTTTTAGTTCACGAATCATTCGTTCATTTAAATGTAGTTGAAAAGTGCCTTCTTCTAATGATATTGGTGCTTGTGTTGAGCTTATTCTAGTGTCCCTCAAAGATAACTTTGTTCCATTGACAAAATTACCGATGACGGTTTAATCTCATGGATCTGTGTTTTTACTTCCGTTATATTTTCGCGAATTAAGTTAGTTGTTTGAAAAAGAGGATATGCAAGTAAAGACAAGTAGTATCGGGGAAATAAACGAAATTGGTAAGGAAGAAGTCATAAGTATGGAAGAAATAGTGGAAGCATTGAATAGCATGAAAGTGGGAAAAGCTGCGGGACTTGATAGGATCTCTGTCGAAATGCTGAAAGCGGGACAAGGCGTGGTAGCTTGCCAGCTGTACTGCCTTTTCAACCTTTGTTGGAGGAATGGCAGCGTACCAAGAGATTGGTGTAAGGCTGTCATCGTGCCGCTTTATAAGGGAAAAGGGTCACAGCAAGAGCGCAAAAACTACCGCGGCATAAGCTTGCTCAGCATCGTCGGCAAATTGTATGCAAAAATCTTGATAAAAAGAGTGATGAATGAAACTGAAGGAAAAATGTGGGATGTACAAGCAGGATTTATGAAAGGAAGAGGATGTACGGATCAGGTCTTTTCCTTACGATGCGTAGCAGAAAAGCTTTTGGCGAAAAGTCAAAAGGTCTATTGCGTATTTGTAGACTTGGATAAGGCCTATGAAAGAGTGGTGAGGAATAAACTGTGGTCAATACTGGCTAGGTATGGAGTAAACAGCTACTTGATACGAGAACTGAAATCTCTCTATGAGGGCTCCAGTGCTTGTGTCAGAATCAACGGAGCATGCACAGACATTTTTCACATTGAAAAAGGTGTGAGACAGTGTTGTGTAGCGTTGCCGTTGCTGTTTAACCTATACATGGACAGTTGCCTGAAAGAACTGCAAGAGAGTGGTGAATGGTATAAAAATGGATGAACTGACCGTCGAGCGCCTCCTATACGCCTATGATCAGGTAATACTAGCATCATCGGCGGAGGAGTTGCAGTTGATGGTTAACATTATGTATGATGCGTTAAAAAACAAAGGAATGAAAGTGAATGTAAATATGTCGAAAGTAATGGTTTTTAAAAGAGAGGCAAGTATGACGGATTGCTCAATTGTTGTGGAAGGAGAAAGAGTAGAACAAGTAAAAGAGTTTGTATATCTAGGTACAAAATTTGCGAGAGATGGAAAGTATGACTATGACATTGAGCGAAGAGTATTGGCAAGAAATAAAGTGAATGGAGCCATGTACGCCTTTATGAGCAGTCAGAACGTTTCAAAGAAGGCACGACTGGCTGTACATAGAGGTGTGCTGGTCCCCACACTTATGTATGGCAGTGAAAGTTGTGTATGGCAGAAAACACATAAAAGTAAAATAAATGCAGCGGAAATGAGAAGTCTGCGAAATATAGCTGGAGTGAAGTTGATGGATAAAAAAAGGAACAGCACGATAAGGGAACATTGCGGTATGACAGAAGATGTAGTGACTTAGATAGAAAAAGGGATGCTTAGATGGTTCGGACACGTGGAGAGGATGGATGAAAGTAGACTGACGAAGCAGATTTATGTGGCTAGAGTGAATGGGCAAACTGGTAGGGGTAGACGTCGGCGTAGGTATGTCAATCAAATCGAAGACCTTTTGGAAAAAGGCCAGGTCAAGAGTACCCTTAACCGGCGAGCGTGTACGAAAACACTTATGAAAGTAGAAGAAGCGAAAGTGGTATGTCAGGATCGTAGCAAGTGGAAAACCATAGTCTCTGCCTACCCCGATGGGAAACAGGCGTGATAATATGTATGTATGTTTGTTCATTATTCTTCATTAATCTCCGCTATCTGGGTTTTAACTTCGGTGATACTGTTTTGCATTTTTTCCATAATTTTTTCGTTGGAGTCGACGTATTTCTCTAGAATAGAAGTCATACGTGTTAACTCCATGCGTATTTCTTTTACTTCATTAGCACAGTTACACTCATGATCAAATGGCTGTTTCCTTTTACGAACTGTTATTAAAGAGTCCGTCTCCACATTAGCAAGCTTAGATAAGTCAAAATGAGATCCACCGGTCGCAGTTTTTTTAGGTGAATGTAGTAGGCTCATTTTAATAGGTATTATGCTTCAACTTTACTTTTGTCAAATTATTTGTTCAATAAAGAGAATGAATGCGCACGGAACATTTATTTAATATTGCTTAAGTCGATATGCAGCATTGCTTGCAAGTAGGTTTTTTTTTACTAAGTGATTTACTGCTTTTTCGCTCGGACTGCAGAGGTCATGTAAGGTGTGTTAACAACTGTCCTGGCTGTTTGATTTTTTTACGGATTGGAATACAGAAGGTTAAGATTATTATACCCTAATCCTAGTCCTTTTCCTACCTCATTCATTTTTCCTTATCCACTAATCCTTTTCCTACCCTGTCCTCGTCCCATCCTCTCTCCGCCAAGCGAAGGTTGCCGTGCCGATGTGCTGCGTGGCTAGGGGCGAGCTTAGTTTAAATGTGCCTGATTGCCCTGGGACCAGGCAACCCCAGAATAAGGCTAGCCTTACCTAGACAAGCGGGGCTCTGTCTAGGCGGACTCTAAATTTCCCTAGCTTCTCGTGGGTACGCTATGGATATAAGTAGAAAAAAATAAAAATCCGAAATGGCGGCGATGTGGTTCGCGACCCGTCACGTCACGTTTCCCATCGAGGCGAAAAGTGGACTAGGGATAGCCGCTTTGCTACATTGAATGTAAGAGGAGGAATGAGAGACAAAATAGTGGAGGTATGCAAGATGATGCGAGAGAGACGACTTGATATTTTGTGTGTGAATGAAACAAAAAGGAAAGGATGTGACACCACTTCACATGGACCCTATACCGCCTACTGGTCAGGTGTAGCCAATACCAGTACAGCGTGCCAGGGTGTTGGTGTGCTACTATCCGCTAGAATGAATGAATGTGTGACAGAATATGAATGTGTGAGCCCAAGACTCCTTTGGTTGAGGTTGAAGGTTGGACTCACCCGCATCTTTGTTGTAGGAGTTTATGCTCCGCAAGATGCGTGATATTCTGAGTAAATGCAAACAGAGCGAAAGAATAGTAATGTTAGGTGATTTTAACAGTTGGGTTGGTGTGAAGTGTGATGGATATGAAAGTGTATAGGGAAAATTTGGTGACGAACGAGTTAATGAAAATGGAGAAAGCTTGCTTGAAGTATGTTTGGAGAGGAATCTTGTGGTAACCAACACCATATTCAACCACAAGGATATCCACTTGTTTACGAAACAAGAAGGAAGCCAGAGAAGCATGATTGATTTTGTGATTGTAGATGCAAGGCTGAGAAAGAAAGTGCTAGACACCCGGGCATACCGCGGTGCCGGTATTGACACAGACTACTTCTTGGTTATGAGTCGAGTAAAAGGTCTGTTTCAGCGGTGGCGGCATCGTCTGCATTAACCCTGTAGTGTACTAGAGCGCATAAAAGTCGATAATTTGCAAGAGATAGGTATAAAAGAAGAATTTTTAAGTAAAGTGAGCAAGAAAGATGAAAATTTAGATGAGGTATGTGAGATGGAAAAATTATGGAAGTCGTTTAAGGAAGGACTCGTGGAAGTTGCGATTGAAGTGTGTGGAGTAAACAAGAGGAGCCAAGGATGTAAGGTAAAGAGAATGTGTGCTGAAGTCATGAAAGCGTTTTCCGATAAGAAGAAAGCATGGTTGGATTGGCTGACTACAAAAGTCAATCAAAGACTGCAGAAGGCAACGGATGAGGATGTAAGAATGGCAAAGGATGAATATAAAAGGTTTAAGCGTGTTGCAAAAGAGGTGATAAAAAGAAATAAGAAGGATGACAGAGATGATTTTGACAACAGGTTATCTGATGATTTCCAAAAGAATATAAAATTCTTTTGGAAATCCATAAGAAAAATGAGAGCTCAACAGACAACATCGCAGCTCACCCATATCAGAAACCATGATGGCAGTGTTGTGAAAGGTGAAGAATGTGTGCTCAAACGATGGAAGGAATATTTTGAAAGTTTATTTGAAAAAGAGGGTATGCAAGCACAGACACATTGCTGGGAAGTGAGTGAAAGCGGCAATGAAAGTGATATAAGTATAGAAGAAATTATGGAAGCATTGAATAGTATGAAACTGGGCAAAGCTGCGGGAATTGATAGGATTTCTGTCGAGATGCTGAAAGCGGGACAGGGCGTGGTAGTTTGCCAGCTGTACCGCCTTTTTAACCTTTGTTGGAGGGGTGGCAGCGTACCAGAAAATTGGTGTAAAGCTGTCATCGTACCGCTGTATAAAGGAAAAGGGTCGCAGCAAGAGTGCAAAAACTACCGCGGCATAAGCTTGCTCAGCATCGTCGGCAAATTGTATGCGAAAGTTTTGATAAAAAGAGTGATGAATGAAACTGAAGGGAAAATGTGGGATGTGCAAGCAGGATTTATGAAAGGAAGAGGATGCACGGATCAGGTCTTTTCCTTACGATGCGTAATTGAATAACTTTTGGCGAAGAGTCAAAAAGTTTATTGCGCATTCGTAGACTTGGAAAAGGCCTATGATAGAGTGGTGAGAAATGAACTGTGGTCAACATTGTCCATGTATAAAGTAAGCAGCAACTTGATACGAGCACTGAAATCTCTATATGAGGGATCCAGTGCTTGTGTCAGAATCAACGGAGCTTGCACAGACTTTTTTCACATCGAAAAAGGTGTGAATCAGGGTTGTGTAGCGTCACCGTGGCTGTTTAACCTATACATTGACAGATGCTTGAAAAAACTGCAAGAAAGTGCGTATGGTCTAAAAATTACTGATCTGACTATCAAATGTCTTCTTTACCCTGATGATCAGGTAATACTTGCATCATCAGCGGACGAGTTGCAGTTGATGGTTAATATTATGCATGATGCGCTGAAAGGCAAAGGAATGAAAGTGAATGTAAATAAGACGAAAGTAATGGTTTTTGAAAAAGAGAAAAACATGACAGAATGCTCGATTTTTGTGGAAGGAAAAAGAGTGGAACAAGTAAAAAAATTTATATACATACTAGGCTCAAAATTTGCGAGAGATGGAAAGTGTGATGATGACATTGAAAGAAGGGTTTTGGCTGGCAATCAAGTGAATGGAGCAATGTACACCTTTATGGGCACCCAGAACGTGTCTAAAAAGGGACTGGCTGTGCATAGAGGAGTGCTTGTCCCTACACTAACATATGGCAGTGAAAGTTGGGTATGGCAGACGAGGCATAGGAGTAAAATTAATGCAGTAGAAATGAGGAGTCTGAGAAGTATAGCTGGAGTGAAATTGATATATAAAGAAAGGAACAGCGTGATAAAGGAACATTGCGGTATGACAGAAGACGTAGTGACTAAGATAGAAAAAGGGATGCTTAGATGGTTTGGACACGTGGAGAGGATGGATGAAAATAGAATGACGAAGAAAATTTATGCGTTGAGAGTAAATGGGCAAACTGGTAAGGGTCGACCTCGACGTACATATACCGATCAAATTGAAGATCTTTTGACAAAAGGCCAGGTCAAGAGTACCCTTAATCGGCGAGCGTGTATGAAAACAATTATGAAAGTTGACGAAGCGAAAGTTGTATGCCAGAATCGTAGCAAGTGGAAAGCCATAGTCTCTGCCTACCCCGATGGGAGACAGGCGTGATGATATGTATGTATGTATGATTTACTGAAGGCATTAATACCATGTTGTCCCTCACCTGCGCCGAGTCCTATGCGACGGAGTCGATTAAAATACAACCGTCCTGTTTCCTCGAGGGGGTGAAGGGGCCGGCTCAAATGCACTGCACGTTACGTGGTACGTTCAAACACAGAAACCATAGGTATGAACTATAGTGACATGAGAAGTGGTATATGAATTCTATTTTCTTTGTAACAAGGTTTGAAATAAGCTAACACTGATTAGACTATTTTAAAAAAATTCAAAAACACGTCTACTCTGCATGATGTACGACCGACGAAAAAGGGGTATTGAAAAGCAGTTTACTGTGGTGATACATTCCTGAGTACTGAACGGTGTTATTTCTTGGCAGCATGTACCTAAACACATCGAAGACATTATGATTCGTTCTGCACGATTTTGATTTCTGAAACGGTCATGAAACGTGAAATGAGAGTTGGTTGCAAAAAAACAAAAAACTACTTGGGGTGAAATAAGGGGTTAAAGTTTTTAGCGATTTAAAAAACGGCCAGGGCTACAATTTTGATAGGTACTTACATGGCATGAGCGTTGATCGCTACCATTTAAAAAGGTAGTTTGTCATTTTTTAATTATAACCCTAAGGGACACCCCCTTAGTGTCGAAATTTATAAAAGATTATATGATTGAAGTATGTAGAGTTTAGGTAACGGTTAAGGCTACAATCATGAAATGTGATATATGAGCAATGTGATATATGAGCAATGTGATATATGAGCAATGTGATATATGAGCAATGTGATATATGAGCAATGTGATATATGAGCAATGTGATATATGAGCAATGTGATATATGAGCAATGTTTGCTACAATAAAGAGGAACAGCGGGTCGAAGTTTTACTGAAGTGTTTTTGTGTAAACGCTTAGTGTCATACAACATTAATTGTTTGCTACATTCTACAAAAGTCCCAATTATTGAGGAAGTCTATAGTCTAGATATATAAAGCATTACGCTACACTCCGCAAGAGAGCAAAACAGTAATCATAAATGCCAATAAATCGATAAATCTTCCATATTTTATTCGAAAATTAACGAGCATGGGTTAGAGATGTGTAGTGCAATGGGATTTCGAAGTATGTCACGAACGAAGCAAAGAAAATGTGAAACATTCAAACCCCGACACAAATATTTGCGGATTAGCAAATGTTCATTCTGGCCCGAGATTGAAGCCGAAACCTCCGTACGGCAGTTGCATACCCCACCACTTCGTCCCCGAGGCTCTCCAAATACCTAACCGTTAACTGGAGTAAATATGCGTGCAAAGTGACATACTATGAAGTAAATGCAAACAAATAGACCAATAGAAGACAGTTGATGTTACGCTACAAGGCTATACGCACTGCAGTGCCACTCGTCGGTGAAGTCGCCGCAGTGGTCGGCGCCGTCGCACAGCTGCGCGCGCGCCACGCACGCGCCGTTGCCGCAGCGCCACTGGCCGCGCGCGCACGCGCCGCTCGGCTCCGCGTCCGCGATGTTGCGCGCGAACGACGCTGCGGACATGGCCAGCGCCGATTACATGCCATAATACTATTTCTACACCACAATCGTTACAGCTCATGTAAAATAAAACCTTTTCATACCCTCAAAAATGATGAAAACCAACTTTTTTTCGTTTGTTTCTCGTGTCTGTTTGTTTTTACTACTGTACTAATTAAGAAAGAAGTAGTATGCATAGGTCGTGAAGCCTAACGATCTGTCCTGTCTGACTATACCCGTCAGGGATGCTGCGTGGAGATAGATAGTTAGTTACTAATTAAAACATAAAAATAATTAACATCTTAAAATACTGAAATGATCTGCGTGGAGTTTGGCCTTCTCTCGGCGTAATGCTGTCTCCACTGTAGACCCAGTTGTACAGCACTGATTTTCAGAGGAGGCCAACGATGGAGTGTGTGAAATAGCGCTACCGCTCCTTTGCTTCAATGCAAATGTACTAGGGATAAAAAAAGATGTGGACAAATGACCCCTACGTCGCCCCTTTTCTCACATCTAGCTAATTACTGTTCTCGTAAGAAATAATTGGAAATAGTGACCCGGCGCCGCCTAGTATAAGTGACTACAGAGCATTTCAGAGGGTTGAGATCCAATTTATTTTTTGTGCAATAGTGATTAAATCTCAACAGGTCGGCTTGAAGCGCTTGAACATCTGTCTGAGATGATACACACATGTATACTTTCAGAGCAGAGAAGATTTGAAGACTGGAAGCACGCACCGATATCGTTTACAAATATGTTATAAATTAATAACATTCTTTAATATTCTTCTAATGTTATTCAGTCAACAGCCCACAATGTGTTTTGTTTCATGTTCATTCCCTGCGTTGTACGACTAAGCTAACTCAGGATATAGACAATTGAGAAACATTTACAGAGTTGACAAACCGAGCAGTCATACGAGTACTTAGGAATCGTTTGTTTAACTCGAAATGTTCAAAAAATATTGTGTTGCCACAATTAAAATAAGATTGTACGAATATGTGAGAAGTCGTGTGTCACCATCTTGACTTGCAATGAAGTTGAAGCAGCACTTAAATATAGATTCAGTTGTATAGTAGAGAGCATCGCAAGCGGACACAAAATTATCGGAATTAAATTATTCTCATCGCGTGAGTCGTTGCCTCATTCGTTGATCAGCAGCAGCTGGTGCACCGCTAGCTGCAGTCCCTCGGGCCCCGGAGATATCGGTAGAGAGATATTACACCCCTTTGTATGTCTCGCTAAGCATACTGAGAAATACATTACATGTCGACGAATCCGTCGTTGCATTTATTTTGGATTCTGCAAGCAAGAACGGTGACAATGGACTGCGAACGTGAATCGTGTTAAATAACCACTCAGCCGCCTCGATATCAATATCTAAATACATTTTTGGATCACATAAATATTTGTTTCGATTCGAACCAGAGACCTCGGCGCAGCTGTCGCATACACTGCCACTTACCCGTCGAGGCAGACATATTAATGGAGAACGTAACGCGCGTAAACTGTTTAACCATATAAACATACGTAAACGCTGAGGTGTACACAACACCGAGCTAAGGTAGCAATCGTTCCACTAGAGCAGTAAAAGCTTAAACGCAGCGTACCGCACAGGAGCGGGTCCTCATCGGAGCCGGCGCCGCCGCCGCCGCCGTCGGCGCAGTCGTCGCGCCCGTCGCAGCGCCGCGCCGCCGCCACGCAGCGCCCCGCGCAGCTCAACGCGCCCGCGCCGCAGCCGCCCAACGCCCCCGCCCCCGCCCCCGCCCCCGCCCCGCAGCCCGCCGGCTCGTCCGAGCCGTCCGCGCAGTCCGCGTCGCCGTCGCAGTACATGCTCTACAACACACGCGCGCACTGGCAGCTTACCCGGAGCGACTCTTGCTCTGTGCCTGCGCCTGGGTCCAGCAAATAGTAGTTGTGCAGGGCTTTAAATCATACACAAATTTAGTACCAGGACTTCCATATGGAACCCTTGTAATTCTTGATTTACAATGATTTGGTGAATATTGTTTAATGTAATTTGACATGTATGCAGACCATTGATATACGTATAATAAAAACTTGCTGTGCTAAAGGGCAGAATACGATTCAGGGCTGCTTCACAGCGGGAGAAGGACAGGGTCGTCGGACTCGTTCTGCCGAACTTTAACGCGTGACCTGATATTGACTCAGATACGCATCGGGCATGGCTGCATAGGGGAGTATTTGTGTCGAATCGGACGGAAGGTTACGACACATATTCACCACTGTGGTTCTTAGGAGGATCGGCTCGCATGGGAGTTCGAGCGTCGGGTCCTGGTCAAACGAATCGGGGGGAGATTCGTCTCCGCCAGCATCGATCGCGGCAATGCTGGTGAGTGACGATGGGTGGAGGCTGTGAACTCCTTCTGAGAGACCGTTTTAATCCAGAAGGAGAATGCCGAGCGGGGTCGCTCCCGGAGCGACTCCCGCTAACTTTTATCGGGGGTCGCTGCTGGTGACCCAAGTCAGGCAATACCCCGCTGTGACCGCTAGTGTAGTCTAGACGGAGACCAGATTTTATCTTCATTTTATATAGTGTGAGGCAAGATTGCATCCCACCCGGGGTATAGCCACCCCGTGACGTGCCCCAATTATGGGGCGGGCAGGGAGGGCTCCAGATGCTGCTGATGCGTTCCTCCCTTTGGCGAGGTATGCCGCGGGGTTAGTGGGTAGACCAGAAGATCGTAGAAGGGTACGTACGGGCAGCAGGCAGGCGCGCGAGTCGGCGCAGCGGTGCGCGGGCGGCGGGCAGGCGCAGGCCGCGGCCAGCTCGTCCTCGGCGCGCGGGCAGTCCGCCGCGCCGTCGCACAGCTGCGCGCGCGCCACGCACACGCCGCTGGCGCCGCACGCGAACTGCTCCGCCGAACACGAGCGGTTGTGGCCTGCGGGCGACGGCGCGTCAGTCGGCTGTGTCAACTCGCCCCAGCGGCGTGGCCGCCCAGCAGTGCTCACCGCAGTGGCGCGTCTCGTCGGAGGCGTCGGCGCAGTCGGCGCGCCCGTCGCAGCGCCACGCCAGCGGCACGCACTCGCCGCTGCCGCACTCGAACTGAGCCGCGCCGCACCCCGCCGGCGCCGCGGGGCTCGTCACCCCCGCCGCCGCACTGCTGCTCGTCTGGGTGGTGTTCGATTCTGCGATACCCATACCACATCAATGTTTTCCCTCAGATGATGTACCTTGAATCCCTCGCCGCGCTCGGGATACCCGCTATGCCACAATGGCGTGCAGTAAAGAAAAACAAGTACTATGAAACGTCCGAGAGTTACCGCGAGATGCCATATTTATGGCAAATAAATCTCTTGAATAATCTTTTGAATCATCGGCACAATTTAGTCTTAACAGAAAATCAACTGCTACATGCATTCTTCTTTCATCCATCTTCTTAACAGCCCAACATTCCGATTCACGTAATACCACAGACAGGTCTTAAAATGGTCAGGGACACACGTGGATGGCATGTTGTGGCTGTGACTCGTCGCCATCACCCAACCAGCGTTAATCCGATGCGTTATGTCACGGGTGATTTCACCAATACTCTGAACATGTGACACTAGGTACCTAAACTTGGAGCACACCGGTAAAGGTAGTTAAGAGACACGGTGACAGAACTGGAGAGTCGCCAAAATCGCAAAACAGACACTTGCTCTTTATAAAATCAACTCTTTAGTCTTTGTCACCATTTCTCCAGTCTGCTCTGGACCTCTGGCCTTCGTCGGCTACTAGTACGATGTGCCTGAGCCTTTTTGTTGGCACTCCCGTGCTTTTCGCACAATTGGAGAATACAAAAATGGCGTTCGATGTATCCCGACCTTGCATAAAACCGATAGCTTTGAGAAATTTCACTATCTGCTCTCAGTCGTTGCTAAATTACTTTCTCCCACACTTTCAAACCATGTGACATTAGCTTTATTTCTCGATGGCTATTGCAGTCCTGTACTAAACTGTGTCCAATCCACCTTTTTTTTAAAAATGGGCACCAGCAAGCTGTTGCGCCATTCATCGAATGAGTTATATTAATTATATTTTTTTTTTATTGGTTCGCAAACTAAGTCCTCAGCAAGACTACATAAACATAATGCATTTGGACTCAGTTCGGCCGAGCACCCTACTTAGTGCGAACACAGCATGCTCTAAAAATTCTAACACTTCAGTACAAAAGCGAACTTTAAGAATTAAAAATTATAATAATCATTAAAACACAATTACTAACAATAAAGAAATCAAAACAAATTAAATAAGGAAATAAAAATAGAAAAAAATTAAAAGTTAGTTATAATGAGCAGAGCCGGGCCTTGAGAGAAAAAATGTCTTAATTGTTTTCACCGAAGCACCAAAAAAATCCAAGTCATGACAAACTTCATTACAGGTATGGAACATCCGGTATAACGATGAGTGTTGACCGTAATTGGTACGACAGAAGGGCAACGCAAAGAGTTTGCAATTATGCAGGCGGCTTTCAGCTCGGGGTACGTAGATTTGCAATTTACCAAGCAAATCAGAACTATTGACCATCCCATGTTGAACCTTGTGAAGAAATACAGCGTCAGCTGTACTCCGTCTGAGGTTCAGGGACGCCATGGCAAAGTAATCAAGTCTCGAACGATAAGTATTCAGTTTCCGACACAGGTTATTGAAGAATTAAGTCAGACACTTCCATGTATCCCCTTTTAACAACTTCCAGACTTCCACTGGAATGCCATCTGGCCCTGCCGCTTTCTCATTCTTCAATACATCTACAGCTTCTTTCACTTCATCAATACATACCTTTCTTACCTACATTTTCTGTCGGTTCACTCCAATAGTTTTCCTTATTCATTAGCCTTTCAAAATAACTCTTCCATTGTACTTTAATTTTTTTTCAGTACCTACTAGACTGCACATCATCGCTTTCGCTCTTAACGCACATAATCAGATATATGTCTTTCGTCTTTCGTTCTCTTGTCTTGGCCATTTGAAAAAGGCATTTGGCCTAATGGCGAGTTATATATTTGCTCTTGGCCTTTTGGTTTTGCTTTTTTGAACTCAGTTCCTTATCGTGGTTTACGGGTAGAGTGATTTTGTAAAAATCGACACGTATCGCAATTTCTTATGATGTGCCTATGTTATAAAAGTAGTAGAATGGTCAACTTGTTCTCTAAATTCTTTCGTAAATTCACTATTCTCTAACTAACCATTTAATTTTGGGAGATAGTCGTTCTTTGAGTTTACAAAATATTAAGATCATAGAAATCTCCATAATAAGGAGTCTGTGTTGTAAGACTACGGCTTTCCCCAGTATCACCTTTCAGTCTTTGATGTGCTTAAGAGTACTGTACTGCATTTGATCCAAAAAGTGATTAAGTGACAAGTACATTTTCAACACAAAAAATATGTGGGTAAGAAATGAAACTTCTTTACGATATTGGATGGGATCCACGCGCTGAGGAGTACGCTATTAAAAAGGTTTACTAAGATGCCTACACTGCGAGGACCCTTCGCTTTCGACTTCGATGGGGACTCCATCGGCTCCGACAGATTTCCGATTCATCATGCGGCGAAAGGCAATCTTGACTTTTGCAGGCGTTACCGATGGCACTAGTCTCTGATTCGGAGGGAGGTCCGGAGGCTACACCTCTTTATGCTGTTTATTTAGCAATTTGTGGAAGTACGAGCGCCATCTCTTTCACCGCGAGGTCTTTGCCTTTAGGATCTTGTACACAACAGCACTTGGAAATATCCAGTACCGTTTTGAGCCTGGAGCGCGCCAAATTATACATAAGCTTATGTGTCTCAGAATATTTCTAAGTGGTCAGATCGGGCCCTAACTACAGCTCTGTTAGAGGCGTCTTGTATGCGTCGTGATCTTCAAAAGATCCTGACGCTTGCCACTTTTTAAAGAGGGCTTTCTTCTCCTTAGTCTCCCTATAGACTGTAACGTTCCATCTCCAAGTATCCTTGTCACATTTGCGTCCACCCTTAGACTCAACCAGGACCACCTTCGTCGCTCCAAGGATAGCTGCCCGAATCCTGTCCAAGTAATCTTGAACTAGTTCGCCATCAGTGTCGATGCACTTGTCACCGATAGCTGAGGCGAACTCCTGGAACCTAGCTTCATCAAGCAGCCACCATCTGATACGGCGCTTACAAGTTTACCTTCTTTCACTTTTTCACTGATGTAAAAGACCCTTACATCGGTTTTAGTCCTTCGAGCTTATTGAAACCCGTAAAACAGGAAGTCAACCCACAACATCAGGATCGAAACAATACCACAGTAAGTTAAATTAGCAGTCATTCCCTACAAGTAAAGTGTAGTCCTCGGCTAAAAACAATGGATACAAATAGGTAAAATATCCGCTTTGTGCTAAAAATCACTGCCAAACATTTTTAAGTATGTCAGATGTGAATAAACTTAAAAATGTGGAAAATTACAATTTATGTAAAAACTGCTTGTTTAACCATGATGAAAAACACAACTGCGTTTCGAACAAGCGATGTAGGCATTGCGGAGAATTTCACAATTCTTTTCTACACGAAGCGCTGACAAATATTTGTCAGCAAAATCAGTGGAATCCAAATCTAGCACACACGTGTCGCAGCAGCGTAACACGCCAGAAATTCTCTTAGCAACAGCAATGATAAGGTCCACGCTCACTATGTAGAGATGCGCGCCCTTATAGATCAAGGTTCGCAGTTATCCTTAATTGCAGAAAGTGCTGCGCAATTATTTAAATTAAGTAGGAAATCCTGCAAGGGTGTCTCCGGTATAGGAACGAAGGAAAGTAATTGCAAAGGCATGACAAACCTTAACATTACCACTATAAATGGCAGTTTTTTTTAACACGGATGTTATCTTGAAAACTTTAATCAAAATCTGTCCTGCCAATAATTCTCAAAACCTTCATGGTCACATCTGGCAGGGCTGGAATTAGCAGACAGCGAATACAATATAAGTCGCCCGGTACAAATACTCCTCGGAGCCGATGTGTATTCCAACATAGTTTTAGAAGGGATCTGCCGAGGTGAACAAGGAATGCCTATTGTTTAACAACCCCGCCTTGGATGGATGCTGTGTGGTAGTGGCAAGTCTTTACAATGCAATGTTGTCCTAAACTACGTAGAGGACATTCTACGTTTCTGGGAGGTCGAAGACATCGCAGAAGAAACGTCGGTATCAGCCGAAGATCAGTACTGCGTGGATTACTACAAGAGTACTACCACCAGAAAACCAGACGGTCTGTATGAAGTCCACGTTCCGATTAACCGAATTTTGAAAATGAATTGGGTGGATTCAAATTCATAGCAATAGCTCAATTTAAACAACCAGAATGAAAGTTCGCCCGCCTTCACTTTGTTGCAAGTAACCACGGGATTCGCCACAGTCTATGAGGCCTGATCAATCGTTGACCACGACTTTTTCCTCCGCATTTCATCACCAGATTATCAGCTTCTTTAAAAATGGGTTGATCTCATTACGTCGTATTCACGAGCGTAGCCAGGTTTTTGTTTTTGGTTTCAATACTTGTAATATTGTGTAAATTTTTGGAAACTAAATTGAATGCACATTTTAGATGAGATAGCCCAAGTAGCAAAATGATGTCATATAAATAGTACAATAACGTTTATTATGTAACTTTCAGTGAACAGAATAGGTCTTATAATAGTCTTTTACGTGCTTATATAACGCAGGTTTGGGCACAGATATATAACAATTAAGTCGTGTTAAAATCGTGTTAAGGTTATAATAGTGACCATTACGTTGTGTTAAAATCGCATAGAAGTTACATAGAACTAATAATACAACAATTAAGTCGCGAAAAGGTTATATTGTGATCACATTAGTGATAAATAAAAAAAATAAGAACATAATATGATGAAATGTTATGTGTATTTGTTCAAAGTTAAATATAAAAAGGTAAGTCAATATTTTAATCATTAAGTAGATATTATTTATTCATTTTGTAGGTCTAGAAGCCTGAGGTGAAGGATGAGATATTATCTGGGAAGAACTTGGGAATTTAAAATTTTCGATTAATTATAAAGCAATATTGGATGAAATTTTAAAGGGCCTTCAAAATATTGATAATTTTAAAATAAAATATATTTAATACTTCCAACATCCGCCATAATTTCATATGATATTGGATGACCGCAATATAACATTTATATGACTTTGACTTGCGGTAAAACAGTTGTGATTGAAGTTCTGTTGGAATATAGAAAAAACCATTTTATAGTATCTACTTTTTCTCTTATAGGTACATCAAGGTGATGTTTTTAGATGTAGATAAGTTATGAACAAAATGTTGGTCAAGCATTTAAAATGGCCTTGGGATAACACGCATTTTTAGTTATTACAGAAGTGTTATGGATATAATTATCATTGATTGTGATATCCTAAATGTGATCGATTTTGTAATAGTGTAATAACTTACAAGTTACGTTAAAATTAATGTTAATGAATAAGTACCTGTACTAGTTATAAGAAAACCGATTAATGCCAAATAAAACAACCATTTCTATATTTATGGATTTTATTCACACTAGATTAAGTATGAAAAATGTACAGAACTACCTATATTTATACCACATTCGTGGCTGACCTCAGTTCTCTCCAAATTTATTTAAGGTATCGCTGCTATTTTTCTACCTATTCTACCTTTCGTCTAAACTCATCACTTCGTTTAATTCATTTCTATTTATTGGAATCCATAATAAGAATTTTGTTGTAAAAGAAATGGCGTGTGGTTTATAAAAGTTATATTAGAATAATATCTCAACCTGGATGTTATATAAACATGACTTAATATGACTGTTTTTTAATAGTTAATTACAAAATGACTATAGGACACAATGTTATTTTAGTATTTATTTAAAGGTTCTTATAGAGACAAAAATGTCAGCTCATGACTGCTTTCTGGCTGAAACGTTTACTTGACATGAACTCTAGTCTTGTAAACGTCATAGCAGATACGTTATATAATAGTCGTATATCTTTGTTGAGACAACATTTACCAGACACATTAATGTGACTAATATTCCATAAAACTATTGCGTCTCATTAACAACTTTTTTACAACTGTTTCGTTACCTCGAAACTATTATAAGACCCTTACCAGCCTGTTAGTTGTATAATTCTAATATAATATAACTGTTCTGCTACTTGGGAGGGCCCTACCTATATCTTCGGGGTCCAAGTCAGCCTCACCTGCGAGTAGTGCACCTGCTGACTAACAGAAGAGGTCACGGCGAAGAAAAGGAAAATTCGAGAATAAACCTTGTACCAATTCGTCTGGCCAGCGTGGGCCAGATGAGGCCAAACCCAAAGGCACAAACAAGAACAATTAAGAAACGGGCCCTATTTCCCAGCACTTCCGCTGATCTCAATTACGATAGCAATAAGGTGGTGGCGGCAGAGAGGATGCCAAAAATCTGCTACAGGAGGCTACCATACACGATTGACTTTGGCAACCTATTAAAATACCCTACGGCTGGGTATTATGTAGTAGGTCCGAAAAGTTTTAATCGAAACTTCAAAATCGTTTCGATCTATACGAATACTACTTATAGTACCACAATCGGTCCCTAGTCCGTTTTTATTCAATTCAGTATCAGGGGCTCACACGAGCAGCCTTTATGGTTACTTATTGTGGCCAAGACTGAGTACCTACTTGGCACTAAACTGTACAGGTCCCACATCCGTGGGCATAGGCGATGATTTAATCAAGCGCACGGACCATGTTAAATAACTGGGAACTGTATTAAGTCCAGTGAAATCGAGAGCCACATTGCTGCTGTGTAAGCTAAGTTGTGACCCAAAAATGCCGGTCAGAAGGGACAAGTCCATTTAACACCTTCGGTCTCTGTTGGATTGATTATATAACTAACTATCTTCACGCTGTATCCCTGACGGGGTAGTCAGAGAGGACAGATCGCCAGGCTTCGCGATCCATGCATACTTCTTTCGCTTCTTCGAGATTCATCAATCGCTTCATACACGCACGTCTGGGTATCCGAGTACTTTTGACCTTTCCGTTTTTGAGCAATCTGCTCACGTGGTCTTCATATGTAAGTCTCGGCCTACCCTGACTCCTTCTACCCTCTACTTTTGAACAATATATATTCTTCGTCAATCGTTCCTCACTCATTCGTTGGACGTGTCCAAACCAACGGAGCACGCCCTTTTCCAGCTTAACGCTGACACTTTCATTCAAACCTGCCAAATTGCGTATCACTTCGTTACGTATTCGGCCAGCCAAGGTAACGCCGCACAACTTTCGAAGTGATCGCATCTCCACAGCATTCAATTTACTTTCATGCATCTGCTGACGTACCCAGGTTTCACTACCGTAAAGCAAAGTTGGCACTAGCACTGCGTTATGAATCGCCAGTCGTGCTTCTTTTACGATGCTTTGTCGCTTTACTAACTGGGACAAAGCACCGTTAACTTTGTTTCCGGCAGCTACTCGCCGTTCCACATCCGAATCACATCTTCCATCCGCGCTAAACATACTTCCTAAATACACAATTTCATTCACTTGCTCTAGACGTTCCTGGTTTACCCTAATCTCGCATTTAGTTCTTACGTCACCTCTTTCAAATACTAGAACCTTAGTTTTACTTGCATTCAAGCGGAGACCCTTACTTTCACACCCCTCTTTCATATTAGTGACTAATGCCTGAAGGTCGGCTTCTGATGAGGCCATGAGCACCGCATCATCAGCGTACAGCAGACAGTTTACTGTAAAGTCACCCAAATTCACACCCATATTAAAATCTTTCAACTTCTGTAGGCAACTGTCCAGATACACTATGAACAGCCAGGCGGACATGACACATCCCTGTTTGACGCCTGTACAGACATCAAAAAGAGGTGACACATCCCCCCCTACTCGCACGCAAGCCTTACAGTCCCTATAAAGCGACTGTATTGCCCGCAGTAGCGAGCCGTCCACACCATATCCTGGCAGCAAGTCCCACAGCGTTTCTCTCACAACGTTATCAAATGCTTTCTCTAGATCCACAAAAGCGCAGAAAACCTTCTGGCTAAGAGCCAGAAACTTTTCCGCGATCATGCGGAGAGAAAACACTTGATCCATGCAACCTCTTCCACGTCAGAATCCGCATTGAGCCTCCCATAAATACCTTTCAGACTTTTCTTGCATTCGTGCCGTTATAACCTTTGCATACACCTTACTAGCTAAGCTGACCAAGCTGATCGCCCTGTAGCTGGAGCAGTTTAGGCGCGAGCCTTTCCCTTTGTAAATAGGTACTACAACTGCTACTCGCCAGTCATCTGGGACCTCACCCGTCCGCCAGCACAAGTTGCATAACAGACATAGTGTGTCCCAGACACGCGACCCACCGTACTTGATCATCTCAGCAGTGACTCTGTCTTTTCCCGCAGCCTTACCACATTTCATACTTCTTATCGCTTGTTCTATTTCTTTCATACTAATGACTTCAATGACATCGGGATCCGGAGCATCGAAGTGAGCTCCACTTCCCGATGTGGCATCTCTGTCTTTTCTTGCATACATCTTTCCATAATATTCACTCCATCTCTACAGGACGTCACTTTGGTCTGTTAGGACGTCATTGTTAACACTAAGCACTTTATTCATACTGCAGATTGCCGAACAACTCCGGGTCTTGCCTACCTCTTTCCAGAAGAGCTTGGCATTATCCCGGAAATTGGACGACAACCTTACATCCGCTTTCATTCTGCACCTTTCACGAGCTTCTTCTATAAGTGCCTTCGTGTTAACTTTCTGCAGCTTGTATCTCTCTTTCATATTAAAATCATTCCGCGAGGCTAAGTAGTCTAGCCATGCTTTCTTCTTCATTCGAACTGCTTCTTTCACTTCCTCATTCCACCATGCATCACGCTTATTACTACTGCCTCTTTTCGTTTCTCCACACACTTCCACAGCGGCATTTATCATACAATCCCTAAGGTTCTGCCATACACTTTCCACATTCTCACTGCTTACATTGACATCGCCAAGCTTTTCGGCTACCCTTTCATTATATTTATCCCTAATGGATGCATCCTGCAGCTTCCAGCTTTTGATGCTATAAGTCGGCTCAGGTTCAGGACACTCGGTACGATGACGCCAACCCGCGAACAGACCCCTAATCCTAGTTATGACTAGGTAGTGGTCTGATCCCAGCTCAGCGCCTCGATTAACCCTTGTGTCCATCACCTGTTTACGGAGCCGACTATCCATTAGGAATAGATCTATCATGCTTCTCTTTGACTTACATCTCCTCGTATACATATGAATTTGTTTGTGGTTGAACATTGTGTTCGCCACAAACAAATCCTTTTCCTTACAAAATGCCAGTATTAGCTTGCCAGCGTCGTTCACCCTTTTATCCCCATACTTCCCGAGTACCGACTCAAAACCATCGCGAGCGGTACCCACCCATCCATTCAAGTCTCCACATACTATAAGTCTTTCATTTCCTTCTATCACATTTAGAGCTTCTCTCATACTCTCCCAGAAGTCCTCTAGCTCACTCGCGTTCGACGAAGATATTGGCGCGTAGGCAGCTACCAGGAAAATCTTCGTCAAACCAAGTTTTACACGGATCCAGAGGATTCTAGGACCTATCAGTTTGTACTCATACATACCGGAATTTGATTCGGATTGATTATATGATTGTTAATATCTTTATTATTTGGGGAGGGGGGGGATTTACACCCCAAACACCCGAGTTTAAACGAGTCGCGCACAAAGCTCACGGCGCATACTGACCGGCGAGGCGCGAGTCGCAGGGGGCGCCCACGCAGGCGGGGCAGGCGCGCTCGTCCGAGCCGTCGGGGCAGTGGCGCGCGCCGTCGCAGCGCGCCCGCAGCGGCACGCACGCGCCGTCGTCGCAGCGGAAGTGCGTCGGCGCGCACTCGCAGCGCGCGGCGTCCTCGTCGGCGCCGTCGTCGCAGTCCACGCGCCCGTCGCACAGCCGCGCCGCCGCCACGCAGCGCCCACCCGCGCCGCACGCCACGCTGTCCGCCCCGCACTCGCGCGACGCTGCGGACAGGCGCTGCGTCAGCTGGGGCCGCAACGCCGCTGCGCCCCTACGGGCGGCGAGCGCTGCACTTACTGCAGTAGTAGAGGTCCTCGTCGCTGGCGTCGGGCCGCTCGCTGCAGTGCGGCACGCCGTCGCACACGAGCGCGGCGGGCACGCAGCCGCCCTCCGCGCACGCGAACTGGTCGCGCGCGCACCGCGCGTCCGCCGGCTGGCACCCGCGCCCGTCCGCCGCCAGCACGCGCCCGTCGCCGCACGAGCACTGCGCCGCGCCGTGCGCACCCCTCCTGCACGTCTCCGCGCAGCCTCCGTTCAGCACCGCGCACGGCTCCTCCGAACCTGAGGTAATATGGTGATTCCAAATTTTCCTCGCGCACTCCCAAAATCGTCACGAGGGGCGGCGTACTCGGCACTCACAGTGGTGCGCGTCGGGCGCGACGGCCATCACGGCCATGGGGCGCGGCACGTCGCGGCGCAGCGGCTCGGCGCCGCCGGCTAGCTTGTCGGCGCGCAGCACGGCGTGCGCCGTCCAGTCACTCCAGAAGAGCCAGTCGCCGGCGACGGCCAGGTCGAAGGGGTGCGCGGCGGCGCGCGTCACAACGCGCCTATGCGAGCCGTCGTAGCGCATGCGCTCGATCTTGTCGAGGCGCGCGTCAGCCCAGTAGAGCTGGCGCGCCGCGTGGTCCAGCGCCAGCCCGTTGGGCATGAGGATGTCGGTGGCGACGATGGTCTGCGGCGCGCGGCCCGACACGAGAGCGCGCTGGATGGCGGGGTGCGACTCGTTCCAGTTGGTCCAGTAGAGACGGCGCTCGCACGGCTCGAAGTCCAGGCCGCGTGGCCGCTCGCCGCGCGCCATGTGCACCAGCGTTGTGACGCGCGGCGGGCGGGCGGCGCGCGCGGCGTCCAGCAGCTCGTCCAAAGGCGCGGCCAGCACGGCGGGACGCGGCGAGACGCGCGTCCAGTACAGCGCGCGCGTGGCCGCGCCGAACACCATGCCCTCGACGGCACCGGCACGCGCCAGCAGTGTTCGGTGCCCCGTTCCGTTAAAGTGCACCGTGTTGATGGCGCCGCGCTGGATGTCCGAGTAGAACAGCCGCGACTCCGAGTACTCGTACGCGAGGCTGATAGCGTTACGCATCAGCTCCCTGGAAGTAAGCGCCGCTCTTAGAATCGGGCAAGCCCGGCGTGGCTAAGGATGTCGTTATTCGCGTCAGACTCACTTGTCGCTGATCGGTGGGTACGGGGAGTTGAGGTTCTCGGCGTCCAGGTGAACGCTTTCAATCTCAGTGACGCGGGAGTACATCAGGAACGACTCGTACGCTGCACACACACACAGACGGTCGCATAAACGTGAATACATAGGCGGTGCCCCGTATCTTAAAGTACTAATTCGAATACTGAAAAATGAATTGGGACATTTTCACATAACACCGTCTATACCACATTAAGTTTATTTCGCACTGTAGAATCGATAAATAAAATAAAATAAAAATAAAATTTCTTTATTTTGCATAGACCATTTTAACGGCGCGTACAAAATGTCATACACTATTGATAAATTTTTAAAGCAATTATTTGCTAAATTTCTCATAAATTTTTATTAAAGTGGAAATAGACACTTTTTCCACTTTAATAAAAAAGTCATACACTATTTAAAATATTTAAAGCGACCACCGGTTCGGAACGCGGCCCACCTGAGAAGAACCGGCATGAAACTTAGGAAGGCTTTTTTTTTGATGGCCTATTTACAATTTTATATTATTTCACTTTGCCAGCAGATCATTTTCAGGCGTCCCTATCCTGCAAATAGTCTGTAACGGAGTAAAAACCTTTTTCACAAAGCTTGTTTTTAATAAACATTTTAAATTTATTTAATGGTAAATTTCTCAGGTCACAGGGAAGCTTGTTGTAAAAGCGTATACAGTTACCCTGGAAAGAATCGCCAATCTTATGTAGTCGACTGTGGTGGACTGAAAGATTATTTTTATTTCTAGTGTTTATATTATGTTTATCACAGAGTTTAGAAAACTGTGATAGATTTTTCTGGACATACATAAGATTGGCAAAAATGTATTGTGATGGTACGGTTAGAATATTTACTTCTTTGAATTTTTCTCGGAGAGAAACTCTGGGGCCCAAATTATAAATAGCACATACAGCCCGCTTTTGTAGAACAAAAATAATATTTAAATCTGCAGCACTCCCCCAAAGGAGAATACCGTAAGACATAATACTATGAAAATAGCTGAAGTAAACCATTCTAGCCGTATCCACATCTGTTAGAGTCCTGATCTTTTTTACAGCGTATGCAGCCGAACTTAATCTAGAGGCTGTCTTTTCTATGTGTGGGCCCCACTGCAAATTGGCATCAATAGTTATACCGAGGAACACAGTTGATTCTACAAACTCTAACACTTGTCCATTCAGTTGAACATTGGCCGCAACTTGTTTTACATTTGATAGAGTAAATTTTATACATTTAGTTTTATTTTCATTAAGGCAAAGATTATTTGAGCTGAACCAATGAACTACTCTTGCAATTGCATTGTTTACATCGTCATAGTTATCTAATTGTCTTCTAATTTTAAAAATTAATGAGGTGTCATCTGCAAACAAAACAATCCTATTCCTGTCCCCTACATAAAATGGTAAATCATTAATATAAATGAGGAACAAGAATGACCCAAGTATCGAGCCTTGCGGCACACCCATTGTAACCATGGATCCTACAGAACGTGTACCATTAATATCGACCCTCTGTATTCTATTGTTCAAATATGAAGACAAAAGGTCGAGAGCTTTGCCTCTTATTCCATAGTGGTGTAATTTTTTGCACAGCGTTTCATGTTGAACGCAATCAAAAGCCTTTGATAGATCGCAAAATATACCTAATGCATCGTGCTTGTCTTCCCAAGCTTCATGAATACATTTTAATAACTCAACACCAGCATCGGAAGTTGAGCGCCCTTTCGTAAACCCTTTTTAAACAATTGATTCGCATGAAGTATTTTATGACTATTAAAATGGGATAGCATTTGATTCAAGATTATTTTTTCAAATACTTTGCTCAAAGTTGGCAGCACTGACACTGGTCGGAAATTAGACGACTCTGTAGCGCTGCCAGCCTTGAACAAGGGAACGACTTTGCTGTGTTTCATTAAATCAGGAAATGTACCACTAGAAACACAGTTATTAAACACAGTTGCTAGATGGGGCGCAATTACCTCAATTATACATGATGCAGTTTTGACCGATAATCCCTAAAGGTCCCCGGTTTTCTTAATTTCGATACATTTAAATGTTTTTACAATGTCCTGAGCACAAATATCTGTGAATACAAATGCATCCCTGCAACAAAGAACAGATTCTTCTAATAAAAGTTCAGCGGAACTAGAAGATGCTTGGAGAGATTTTGTTGTCAATATAGGTACATTTTTGAAAAAATGTACAAACTCCGTCGCCACTTCCAGGTCCCCTGTAACATGGCAACCATTTACTTTTAAGTGGAAATCCCTTTCAGTCACTAAAGATCTACCGCATTCAGAGTTAATGATGTTCCAAGTCATTTTTATTTTATTTACAGAATTAGAAATTTTATTTTTAATGAAGTTTGACTTAGCAAGATGACACGTTTGTTTAAATATCTTTGAATTATTTTTAACATATTCCTGAAAGGTTTGCCTAAAATTATATGACTTTTCTGAATATAATTCAAATAATTTATTTCTACTTTTAAAGATACCTGGCGTTGCCCAGTCACTGAAAACAGGACGACCACCAATCTGTAGTGTTTTTTAGGTAAAAACTTTGCCAAACTCATCATTAATCAAATTATATGACTGGTCTACACAAGTGAAGTTAGATAGATATGGTAATCTCTTTAATACATTTTCTTTAAAATTATTCTTAGATAGACAACTGCTAATTAATTACTAGACACGCTCGACGCTAAACAGAGACGAGCCATTCTCATTATAGATTGTCCTGAGGTAACAGGAAGCCTTGAGCCACTGACGCAGCGTAGAACCATAGCTTTCTTGGCTGCGTTTTACCGAATCTACCACGTGAGTGTTATTGTTGGATCTTGAATCCAAGCACTTGGAGTTTAAACACTGGAAGACTCTGAATCCTGGGCCTAGGACTCTAGGGTCTGAACTGTGAACCTTGAGACAGCTCTCTTAACCTTGTGGTCTGAATTACAGACCCTGGATCCCTAAAAGTGGATCCTCGATTGTAACAATGTAGTTTTTTTTAGCTACTTTGAATGTTAGACGAGGAATGAAAGACAAAATTGAAGAGGTATGCGAGATGATGCGAGAGAGACAAATTGATGTTCTGTGCGTGAATGAGACAAAAAAAAAAAGGGTGTGACACCACCACACATAGAACCCTCACGGCAGGCCAGGGTGTCGGTGTACTACTTTCTGCAAGAATGAATGAATGTGTGACTGAATTGAATGTGTCAGCTGATGACTCCTTTGGTTGAGGTTGAAGGTTGGACTTTGTTGTAGGAGTTTATGCTCCGTGTTTGAACCAACTATAGGTGAATGGGGTGGTCAAAACTTCCCTATGTACTAAGTAGCGAATCACATAATAAAAAATACTCGTACTGCTCCACAACGTATATTTCGACAGCAAAAAAAATACATATCCAAACACTTAGTATAAAACCGACGACACCTGTAAATGCGATTGAGCCGACAGGTACAACGCCATCTATCACAATAATCTTTTCTAAATATAATTTCCATATTAGACACTCCGCAAGATGCGCGGTGGCGTCGATCACCAAAAGACCAAAGTGAGAGACAGGCATTTTGGGACAGTGTGAGTGATGTTTTGAGTAGATGCAAACTTAGAAGGATTGTAGTTGTTGTTAAAATGAGAGTGAAAGTGTATTGGGAAAGTTTGGTGACAAACGAGTGAATGAAAATGGAGAATGTCTGCTTGAAGTATGTTTGGAGAGGAATCTTGTGGTAACTAAGACTATGTTTGACCACAAAGATATCCTACTAGACTTATACTTGTTTACGAGACGTGAAGGAAATCAGAAAAGTATGATCGACTTTGTGATTGTAGATGCAAGGATGAGAAAGAAAATGTTAGACACCAGGGCATTCCGCGATGCCGGGATTAACACAGACCACTTCTTGGTTGTTAGTCGAGTAAGAGGTCTGTTTCGACGGTGGTGGCATCGCATGTATGAACCTGTGAGTGTTTAAGAGCGCAAAATCGAGAATTTGCAAGAGATAGGCATTAAAGAGGAATTTATGAGCAAGCTGAGAAAGAAATTTGAAAATTCCGATGAAGTGTGTGAGATCGAAAACGTATGGAAGTCATTTAAGGAAGGACTCGTAGAAGTTGCGATTGAAGTGTGTGGGGTAAACAAGAGACGCCAACGATGTAAGGGAAAGAGAATGAGTGTAGAAGTCCGAAAGGCATTGTCTGATAAGAAAAAAGTATGGTTGGATTGGCTGACTACAAAAGTCAATCAAAGAATGCAGAAGGCAACGAATGGTGACCTAAAAATGGCGAAAGAGGAGTCCAAAAGGTATAAGCGTGTTGCAAAAGAGGTGATGAAAAGAAAGAAAGAGAATGACAGAGATGAATTTGATAAAAGGTTATCTGATGACTTCCAACAGAATATAAAATTCTTTTGGCAGTCCATAAGAACAGTGAAAGGTCAACGGACGACATCGCATCTCAACCATATCAGAAACCATGATAGTAGTCTTGCGAAAGGAGAATAATGTGTGTTAAAAAGATGAAAGGAATATTTTGAAAGCTTGTTTGAAAAAGAGGATATGCAAGTACAGACTAGGTTCTAGGAAATGAATGAAATTGGCAAGGATGAAGTCATAAGTATAGAAGAAATAGTGGAAGCATTGAATAGCATGAAATTGGGAATGGCCGCGGGACTTGATAGGATCTCTGTCGAGATGCTGAAAGCGGGACAAGGCGTGGTAGCTAGCCAGCTGTACTGCCTTTTCAACCTTTGTTGGAGGAATGGCAGCGTACCAAGAGATTGGTGTAAGGCTGTCATCGTGCTGCTTTATAAGGGAAAAGGGTCACAGCAAGAGTGGAAAAACTACCGCGGCATAAGCTTGCTCAGCATCGTCGGCAAATTGTATGCAAAAATTTTGATACAATGAGTGATGAATGAAACTGAAGGAAAAATGTGGGATGTACAAGCAGGATGAAAGATTATGAAAGGAAGATTATGTACGGAACAGGTTTTTTCCTTACGATGCGTAGCAGAAAAGCTTTTGGCGAAAATTCAAAAGGTCTATTGCGTATTTGTAGACTTGGAAAAGGCCTATGATAGAGTGGTGAGAAATAAACTGTGGTCAATACTGGCCAGGTATGGAGTAAACAGCCACTTGATACGAGCACTGAAATCTCTCTAAGAGGGCTCCAGTGCTTGTGTCAGAATCAACGGAGCATGCAAAGACTTTTTTCACATTTAAAAAGGTGTGAGACAGGGTTGTGTAGCGTCGCCGTTGCTGTTTAATCTATACATGGACAGCTGCCTGAAAGAACTGCAAGAGAGTACGTATGGTATAAAAATGGATGAACTGACCGTCAAGTGCCTCCTATACGCCGATGATCGGGTAATACTAGCATCATCGGCGGAGGAGTTGCAGTTGATGGTAAACATGATTCGTTAAAAAACAAAGGAATGAAAGTGAATGTAAACAAGTCGAAAGTAATGGTTTTTGAAAGAGAGGTAAGTACGACAGATTGCTCAATTCTTGTGGAAGGACAAAGAGTAGAACATGTGAAAGAGTCTGTGTACAAAATTTACGAGAGATGGAAAGTGTGACTATGACATTGAGCGAATAGTTTTGGCAGGAAATAAAGTAAATGGACGTACACCTTTATGAGCAGTCAGAACGTGTCTAAGAAGGCAAGACTGGCTGTACATAGAGGAGTGCTGGTCCCCACACTTATGTATGGCAGTGAAAGTTGGGTATGGCAGAAGACGCACAAAAGTAAAATAAATGCTGTGGAAATGAGAAGTCTGCGAAGTATAGCTGGAGTGAAGTTGATGGATAAAGAAAGGAACAGCGTGATAAGAGAACATTGCGGCAGGACAGAAGAAGTAGTAACTAAGATAGCAAAAGGGATGCTTAGATGGTTCGGACACGTGGAGAGGATGGATGAAAATAGACTGACGGAGCAGATATATGTGGCGAGAGTGAATAGGCAAACTGGTAAGGTTGAGCTCGGCGTACGTATGACAATCAAATCGAAGAAATTTTGAAAAAAGGACAGGTCAAGAGTACCCTTAACCTTTAACTAGGGACATGACAAATTTATAACACTATAAGGGACATGAATGACGTCTCAATTCAATTCATATTTATTTGCTAGAAAGGTGGTACAATGTGATGTAAATATAACATAGATATGTAGTACATTTTTTAGAGCCACACCAATCACCATATACATTATGGCATGCAAATTGTAGTCATGTTGGAACTACGCAAATATTCAATTATAAAACTATATTTACAATGTCACGATTAATAAAAGTATTACAAATGGAGGTAATGTCAAGTTATTGATACACATTCAATTACATTTCATTAAAATTAGGAAGTTTTTTCTACATCATACAAGTATAGTCATTACAACAATAAAATAGCATGTCCAAACAAAAAGAATATACAAAATCACACAATATAACATTAAATTATTAACATTTATTTATTTGGAGTTTTTGAATTCCTGTATCGAATAAAAACTTTTCATAAGAAGCCATTTTTTTAACTTACTCCTAAATAGTGTGGTTGGGTGTTCTTTAATTTGATTCGGTATAGCGTTATAAATATAACCACACATAGCGAAGCAATTTTTCTGATAAAGGTTTGTTCTAGGCAGACGCTCTAGAACTATCCTATTAGGGTTTCTGGTACATCTAGGACAGATCAACACCTCTTTAGCTAATAGTGTAGCTCTAGCAAATAGTGTAGGGTGTTCTCTTACAAAGATTGCAACTTGGTATATATACATACTGGGGAGGGTCAAGAGCCCAAACTTCAAAGGTCTACATGAGTGCCATGGCGCTGCGCCATATCGCTCGGACTGCCCTTTTTTGTGCAATGAAAGCTCTAATTACATGAGTAGAGTTGCCCCAAAGCATCAAAACATAGTTTAATACAGATGCAATATACCCATGGTATGCCATTAAAACCGTCCTGGGATTTGAGGTCTTTCTATGTTTCGCCAACACGTAGACAAATCTATTGACCCTGTCACAAACTCTATCTACTTGTGCTTTCCAGTCCAGACTCCTGTCAATCATTATACCCAAAAAACTCGGTTTATCAACTCCTTTTAAAGTATGTGTAGAATATTTTATACTAAGTGGTTTAGGTTTTTTAGCATAATTATGAAATTGAATATACTGAGTCTTATCTAGATTGACCTGCAAATTATTATTGTGTAGCCATTGTAATATAGATTTGATTGCATCATTTATGTAATTATCATTAGAATAGTAAGATGTCAAGAGAAGTGAAATGTCATCAGCGAATAATGTACAAGGATAGGTAGTAACACTGGGCAAATCATTGATATATATCAGGAATAAGAGAGGACCTAAAATACTTCCCTGAGGCACACCAGAGTCATTGATTCTAAAGCAGGATCTATATGTCATTAATTCCTGTTTGTTGTTAAAATTCGCTAACTCGACATATTGCACCCTATCTTTCAAGTATGTGTATAGCCACTTGTGCGCAAGACCCCGAATACCATACTTATCGAGTTTATCCAATAGTAGTTCATGGGGCATTAATCAAACGCGCTTTTCATGTCGAAGAAAATAGCAGTTGTTTGAGTATTATATGTGTCTAAGCTCTCTAAGACCTTAGAAATCAAGTTGAAACAAGCCTGAGTAGTATTTTCCTTTATGGAACCCAAATTGCTCATAACGCAAAACTTTATGCTTTACAACAAAATCGTATATTCTCCTATGCATAGCTACTTCAAAGACCTTTGACATAACGGGAATCAACGTAATGGGTCTATAATTACAGAGTGAAGTTTTGTCACCTTTTTTATAAATGGGTTTAATTGTGGGATTTTTTTTAGCAAGGTCGGGAACTTGCCTTCACTGAAAGATAGATTTATCAAGTAGGTTAAAATAGGTGTTAGTGATATAGCACAGTTATTTAAAATTTCGGTTCTCTCACAGGCTATTACTTTCAAAGTTAATTTTTTTTCATAAAATTGCATCTGAATGATTTAAAATTATGTTGATATTTAACTATTAGAATGTTATAAAACAAATTTTAATGAATTAAATCAGTATTTGTTTTAATTTTTTTTTAATAGGATGACCAACAATTTGTGGCACTTTTCAGCCGAAGTTGACATGAGATCCTAGTTTATCAATTTAATAGACCTTATATAAATAATATGACAAATGTAATATTTTTTACTTAAAATCTAATCAAGAAAAAACAAAATAAACATAAAAGCTATTACTGAAATCAAATAATAAAAATTCTGACACCTACTCAATTTGGCATAAATCATTGGCAAGTTTTGCACAAGGGGTGAGAACATTGCTGATATATGGGATTGCAACACCCGACACATGGTGTACACTGTCATTCTGTACAGTTTGGGCGGACAAATACTGCATGCCCTTCGCTTGCCCTGACTAGTTTCACTACTTTATCATGGTGCATTGAGGACACAAGTATCACTGCTATAGAAAAATATTTGTATGACAACTAGGGCCTCACAGGCTATGTAAGTATGTGGACTAGGGCTGCTCGGTCTACCACCAACTCACTCTAACGTCACAATGGCGCCCAACGTGGGGCCGAGACGGGGAGCCTTTAGTTTATGACAGAGACTCCACGCTTGTGCTAAATAAACTTCCTTCGAACCTAGATTTCGGATATCGGTTACTAAAAACGAACGTGGTTACCAGTAGCCCGCTCAATACTAAGCTAGCAAGTGCGAGTGTGTGTGTGTGTCGATGGAGGGTGGAGGAGCGCGCTACGTACGCTCGCAGGAGACGTCGTCGGCGGCCAGGCGGGCGTGCGGGCAGGCGCAGCGGCCGGCCAGGCACAGCGCGGCGCAGCGGCGCGCGCAGGCGGGCGCGGCGGGCGGCTGCGCGGCGCGCGCGCACACCAGCGCGTCGCGCAGCGCCTCGCCCGCGCCCGCCGCCTCCACGCGCCGCTCCCCGCCCGCCAGCAGCGGCGCCGACACCACGCTGCCGCCGTGCGCCGCGCTGCACACACACATAAGTCATTTTAATAAAATGAAAATAAATTAAAGATTAAAAAATATTTTATGTTCTGGTTACGAAGACTTTTTAGCTGAGTCTTATTTTATATCATATTTCTTCAACCGTATCTTCTAAAATAGGCGTATTTATTAATACACACTCTAAATTGTTTGAAATAGCAAGTGAAAATACTAAATATCTTTCCAGAGATCCGACCGAATTATATTTACCCGCGATAACAACTACTTTACAAAAGAAGAATTGCTATTGTATGTGTGTACAGGTGTTCAACAGAATACCTAAAGATATCAGGGAACTGCCACGAACACGCTTCTCACATGCACTCAAAATATGGCTTATTGAAAAATGATTTTATAGTGTTGGGAAATTTATGACTGGCTGCAGAAAATAATCAAGATTCATTTTTGTAGTGTACTATAGTGACAATAATTTTAATTACATACGCGACCGTTATCTGAGTATACTGATTTACACTTTTATTACGTTGTTGCTGCATGAATATAATATAAATGTATCAGGGACAAAATACAAAACGCTATATCTATATATAGCGTTTTGTATTTTTTTTGTTTTTAATATTATGTACGAGTATTACGGTTCGTGATGTTTTTATTCTACTCTCTTGACATATAGGATTATTATTGTTTTGTTATTACTGCATGATTATTAAAAAAAAAAATCCGAATGCCATAAATATTAAGTATTTTTGATATTATGTATTACAGTTCGTGATGTTTTGTTTTCTTGACATTCAAAACTAACTATTTTGTCACAACTGCATTACTAATTTTTAAAAATTGTACACTGTCCGTGTAATGTGAGACATGCTGTACTAAACATTATATTATATTATCAAGTTTGTAACCATGTTTCGGGCAATAAATCTATTCTATTCTAATTTAGTCCTGTCCAGTCTTTGTCGATGTCGAGTCCTCAGTCCTAGGTCCATGGTCCTTGCCCTTAGTATAATGGTGATTCTTATACTGAGGTATTCAGTGGACTTTAAAAATATTAAATAGCATTTCACTGCATATATTAAATCATTGTCTACCACTATAGCACGTTAACAAAACTTTTATGTCCAAACCACCACTCCCGCACATAAAACAAGATCAATGCACAAGTTTTAGAAAATAATATACAGCAAGCGTCCGCACTTTTCAGTGATCCCGCGCAAAGTCATCTGCAATGTGAATGAGAAAGGTTAGAGGTGCACGTTATCTACACTGCCTTCTCGAAAGAAATCGATGTGGTCAACCATGACATATTCATACAGAAGCTTGATCACGCCGGGATTTGTGGCTCCTTGCTAAATTTTTGTTGTCAGTTGTCAAGTGTACAGCAGGGCTACTATATCAGCACTATTTGCTTTCATGTCTACGTAGATAATGTGGTGTAAAGCTGTAAAATGCCATTACCAAATGTTTGCTGATGATTTCAAAGTTTATACGGTCATCATACAGCTTTGCTGGATGACATTGACATCATTAACGAATGGTACTTGGATAATGGAATGTCGATTAATACGGACAAATGCTCTTATATCACGAGAAGAACGAAAAGTAAGAAACCTACACCTGCAACTTACACCATTAACGGCATTTACATTGGTGAAGTTCTTAGTTTGCAAGGCTTGGGTGTAACGGTCGACTCTGAATTTGACTTTCGTGAGACTTGCATTGTCATTTGTTTAAAATTGTATATTACAGTTTTTCAGTTTTGAATTGTCCAATTTTTTGAAGTAATAAAAAAAAGTACCTACTTATATGATACTGATGCTATAATAGGGCAGTAATTATATGGGTGACGGATGTATGATGATCTGCAATTATACCATCATAATTATAATATTCCTCATATCGATAATATAATAAGCTGTCGCAGGACTAGTGCGGGTCAAGCCCAAAGGCGAAAGTGGAAAGTTCGCACAGACAGTCTCGGCTCACCGAGTGCACTACATACTTGTCACAAAGGTATACTGACGTGTCGAGCCAGTAGAGGCGCCCGGCGTGCAGCGCCAGCGCGACCGGGTGGTTGTGGCGCGGCTCGAAGCGCGCCACGTCCAGCGCCGCGCCGCCGCCGTAGCGCACGCGCGCGATGCGCGCCACGTGCGCGCCCGCCTCCGCCCAGTACACCCACGCGCCCTGCACACACCGAGCTGTAGCGCCGCGGTCCGCCCGCACCCCCGCCTCGCCCCGCCCGCGCACGCACCTCGCTGTCCAGCGCCACGTCCGCCACGGTCGCCGAGCCGTTGTACAGCAGCTCCCGCTGCGAGCCGTCCAGCCGCGCGCGCTGGATCCAGCCGCCGCCCGCCAGGAACAGCCAGCCGCGGAGCGGGTCCACTGCCAGCGCTGCGGACAGGCGCGCGGTGAGTGGCCGGCGGGGTGGGGCGGGGCGGGGTGTGGCGCGCTACTCACAGGTGACGGCCAGCGGCGAGGTGTCCTGCAGCACGTAGCGGTGCGCGCCGTCCAGCCGCGCCACGAGCAGCAGGCGCCGCCGCGGCTCGGCCCAGTACAGGTTCTCGTTCACCCAGTCCACCGCTAAGCCTGCGCGCGGAACACACGCCCGTCTGTACTTTCAATAAATAGTTTATATCGCACCGGGTGCGCACGATTTCCCCCATTGCAGTCCTTGGGGGCCTGAGGGCCCTCCTGTTTCCTAGAGTCTACATCAGAATAAACACAACGCGTGTTTAATTATTTATAACGAGAAGGAGGTAATACGAAATTTGGTGTTACTAAATTTTAAAATAAACTGTTAGCGTATTTAATAATCGGGCGATTTGTATTTATTCGCCTTGCAACACCAATTTGATATACCTTTTTATTTAGTTTGTTCTGGCAACACAAAATTGCCAGAAGCGGCTTGGTCGGCTTTTACAATTTATGCTCTCTCTGTTGCGAGCTGCCGACGTGGAAGGTTGTACTAGAGGCTATGTATATAATATCAGTGTGAACTTATAATTAAAGCAATATAAATACAAAGTGTGAGTGTATCCTTTCTTTCAAGGCAGAAGTGGGATAACTATCTAGTCTTCCGATGCGGCGGTCTCCTGAACAACAAGGACGAGTTAAGGTCAGAATTTAGTTAATTGCATTATACCCTCACCTGAAGATTTTATTTTGTGGTTAAAACAGTGCAATATATTTTACAATCTTCAATAATTTATGTATTTGCTGTTGTTTTAACGCTGTTGGAGGCGTACGTATGTACTGTGCAGTGAAATAAAGCGATACTGACTTGAAAAATCTATGTTCAAATAACTTGTGATGAGCTTTTTTTATTACAAGGTGTAATCTACAAAATGTTGCGCATTAAGAGTTACGAAGTGAATTATCTGGTTCTAGTGAGCATTATAAGTGAGTGATAGCTTGAAGATACTGTTTGCAGCAATAATTACGTAGCTAGTTACGTATTAATTATATATAATATGTCTTATTTTAGCTTTTGTGATTATAAGTGATTTATTTTTAAAGTATTGTGAGTAATCTATTGTTGCCGGTACTTATAGCATTAGGATATTGCTGAATCACTTTCTATCGTTTTAATCGTGATAATAGCCAAACCATAGATAATTGGATAAACAAAGTTAGCGAATGTGCGCAGTTTTACTCCTGGAATGATCGTCAAATATGTCACTACGCGCTCCCTAAATTAAATGGTTTAGCTAAGAAATGGTACCAGGGTTTACCTTCAGTCTTATATACCTGGGATGAGTGGGTGCAAAAGCTAAAACTGGCTTTTCCGTCCAATGAAAATTATGGGGACCTATTGACGTCAATGTTGAAACTTCGATGTAAATTTGGTCAATCGTTAGACCATTATTATTACGATAAAATAGCACTCATAAATAAATGCCAGATTACGGGTAATAAAGCCGTTGGCTGCCTCATACATGGTATTGATGACAAATTTGTAAGAATGGGAGCGAGTGCTTGCATGTTTGATGAACCGGAACAAATTCTCAATTATTTGCGTACAATCTCTCAACATGAAAATAATCGGTGCTTACTTCGCGATTTAGAAGTAACACTATGACTAAAAATGCTAATAAAACTACTAATGAAATAATACATTCAAGTGATAATATTCGATGCTATAACTGCAATGAAACTGGTCATATAAGTTTAAAATGTAGTAAACTCATCAAAAAATGTAACTTTTGCTTTAAATTGGGACATGAAACCAAAGACTGTTTTAAAAGAAAAGGGAATACAAGCGACGTATTAGGTAAAAACAGTACTACAGCCGCGCCTAATAGAACCGTCATGTGTATTACAAATAATAAGTCTGGTAATTCAAAATATTACAAGGATATAAAAGTTAATGGTATTATTCTACAAGGATATGTCGACCTAGGTAGTAAATGTACTCTCATACGGGAATCAGACGCAAGGCGTTTAGTCAATAATTGGGACACAATGAACCTACTAATTTTACAGGGATTCGGAAATTCGACAGTGAAGCCTCTCGGTAGGTTTAAGGTGACATTAGAAATAGTCGGTTAAAGCTGAAACTGAAATTTTAGTCGTAGATAATCATTATTTGCGAACACCAATTTTGGTAGGCCAAACATTTACTGAAAAACCAAACGTTATACTATTAAAAACGGTAGATGAGCTGAAGTTTTTGTGTACACTCGACCAAAATGATACGGACTATAAAATAAAAATGTATTCTGATAGTGATGTAGTTGTCAAACATAACAGTAGGCGCCAATTGATGTTAAAGTTGAAAATAAATATAATGGTGGTTTATTGATGCAATACAGTTTACGTATTTTACCACTTAGTGAGTATGCTATTCTTTCCGGGGTTTTCGCCTTCAAGGAGGGCCATGGATATTTAATGTTAGCTAACTTCTCATCTGATGATTTAAAGATTAGGAAAGGAACATTACTAGCTCGTGGTCAAAGGTATCAAGAGGTTATTAGTGAATACATAGGGTTAACAACAGAAACTAAACATTATGAACAACTAGCCTTAACTGATATAATGATCAGCACTGAAGTGACAGAGCAACAAAAGTACAAATTATTAGAGTTATTAACACAATACAGAGATTGTTTTCCAATGAATTTGACAGAGTTAGGTAAAACAAATTAAGTTAACAGACGATAAACCCGTAGTATATAACCCATACAGAATATCACACAGTGAGCGTGGTCACTTAAATAAAATTATTGAAGAGCTATTAACGAACGGTATTATTCGCGAAAGCACATCTGACTATTCCAGTCCTGTTATCTTAGTGAGCAAGAAGAACGGTGAAAAACGCTCATGTATTGATTATAGGTTACTTAATCGAAAAACGTTGAAAGATATATACCCTTTGCCTCGCATTGATGATCAATTAGATAGACTAGGCGGCAATGAGTTTTTTACTAGTCTAGACCTAACGTCTGGATATTATCAAGTGGCCATGAGTGAGGCTAGTAGGATATTTACAACATTTGTAACACCTGATGATTTGTAGTTTGTGTTTTAAGAGTGAGTCACTACAGGTGAGAGTGCCTGTAGTAGATGTTTAGTTTTAAGAGTGAGTCACTACAGGTGAGATTGCCTGTAGTCGATGTTTAGTTTTAAGAGTGAGTCACTACAGGTGAGAGTGTCTGTAGTCGATGTTTAGTTTTAAGAGTGAGTCACTACAGGTGAGAGTGCCTGTAGTAGATGTTTAGTTTTAAGAGTGAGTCACTACAGGTGAGATTGCCTGTAGTCGATGTTTAGTTTTAAGAGTGAGTCACTACAGGTGAGAGTGTCTGTAGTCGATGTTTAGTTTTAAGAGTGAGTCACTACAGGTGAGAGTGCCTGTAGTAGATGTTTAGTTTTAAGAGTGAGTCACTACAGGTGAGAGTGCCTGTAGTAGATGTTTAGTTTTAAGAGTGAGTCACTACAGGTGAGAGTGCCTGTAGTAGATGTTTAGTTTTAAGAGTGAGTCACTACAGGTGAGAGTGTCTGTAGTCGATGTTTAGTTTTAAGAGTGAGTCACTACAGGTGAGAGTGCCTGTAGTCGATGTTTAGTTTTAAGAGTGAGTCACTACAGGTGAGAGTGTCTGTAGTCGATGTTTAGTTTTAAGAGTGAGTCACTACAGGTGAGAGTGCCTGTAGTAGATGTTTAGTTTTAAGAGTGAGTCACTACAGGTGAGAGTGCCTGTAGTAGATGTTTAGTTTTAAGAGTGAGTCACTACAGGTGAGAGTGCCTGTAGTAGATGTTTAGTTTTAAGAGTGAGTCACTACAGGTGAGAGTGTCTGTAGTCGATGTTTAGTTTTAAGAGTGAGTCACTACAGGTGAGAGTGCCTGTAGTAGATGTTTAGTTTTAAGAGTGAGTCACTACAGGTGAGAGTGTCTGTAGTCGATGTTTAGTTTTAAGAGTGAGTCACTACAGGTGAGAGTGCCTGTAGTAGATGTTTAGTTTTAAGAGTGAGTCACTACAGGTGAGAGTGTCTGTAGTCGATGTTTAGTTTTAAGAGTGAGTCACTACAGGTGAGAGTGCCTGTAGTCGATGTTTAGTTTTAAGAGTGAGTCACTACAGGTGAGAGTGCCTGTAGTGAATGTTTAGTTTTAAGAGTGAGTCGCTACAGGTGAGAGTGCCTGTAGTCGATGTTTAGTTTTAAGAGTGAGTCGCTACAGGTGAGAGTGCCTGTAGTCGATGTTTAGTTTTAAGAGTAAGTCGCTACAGGTGAGAGTGCCTGTAGTCGATGTTTAATTGTAAGAGAGAATCGCTGCTGTTAAAAGCGCAAGTAGTCGAAGTTCAGAGTGATTAAATAATTATTTTCTTTTTTTTTTGCTGTAATAGTGACGTTATCATAAATGTGAGCTCACGTTTGACGTCAGGATTAGCCGAATGTTAGCGTATTTAATAATCGGGCGATTTGTATTTATTCGCCTTGCAACACCAATTTGATATACCTTTTTATTTAGTTTGTTCTGGCAACACAAAATTGCCAGAAGCGGCTTGGTCGGCTTTTACAATTTATGCTCTCTCTGTTGCGAGCTGCCGACGTGGAAGGTTGTACTAGAGGCTATGTATATAATATCAGTGTGAACTTATAATTAAAGCAATATAAATACAAAGTGTGAGTGTATCCTTTCTTTCAAAACACACAACTTCTATTTTATTTATTTATCTTCCTCTACTCGTGTACGACAACTACATACTTTGAATTCCTGTTGCAACCTCTCTCCCCCACATCTCTATCCCATGCCACTAATTAGTTTTCAAAAAGTTCATTCAAACTGCTCTCTCTTATACAATATGTTAAGAAAACCCTGTCCGATCCGTGAAGGTATTCATTATTCGTGTAATCCGTTTTTTATTTACCCCAAAAAATTACTCCGTAAAATTAGCCCAAAAAAATTTCCCCGAATAAAATTAATTCAAAATTATTTAAATATGGTAGCTCACATGGCAACACGGGGAAAGGGCTATTCGAAAATACAAGGTCAAAAGGTCAGCATACACTCGTTGCGGCGACGAGTGCCAACAAAAGTGTTAACACATACTTCTATCATCACATACTTCTAAATTATATTACATTAATTTTTTTTTTTGGTTATATTATTGAAGTGCCTATGTGCCCCTTTTCGGGTCGGACAGGGTTTTCTGAACATATTGTATAAATATCTCCCATATAAACTTAGAACCCCTTTTTACTGTTTTGCAGGTAAAATTATGTGAAGTCGCTAAACACGGGTCCAATTATTTGTAACCAAAAATATGTGTACTTAGTGTTATGTTTCTAACTTTGAAAATGACGAACTTCCATATAACTGTTTATTCCCTACTTTACCTTTAGGAGTGGTATTTTAAAATATCGTTTCTCAGTAAGTGTCTAGAAGAAGCTTACTCTTAAAATTTTAAGTATGTAGGACCACGGGCGTCGGCTAGGCATTGATTATAAGAATAAATCACCATTAAAGTTTATTAATAAAGACAGCCTTTACTTTGCCCCACTATAAGTATAATTTTGCAAAACCTCGAAACATGTGTCCATTTATTTGTAATCAGAAATAGGTTTACGAAATTGTACGTCTGTAAATTGGCGCTCACCCGCGAGCCAGTCGGTGGAGTGGTCGTCGAGCGGCGCGGGCCGCTCCAGCAGCAGCGCGCGGCCCGCGCCGTCGCGGCGCACGCGCCAGATGGCGCCCGCCTCGCCGTCCAGCCAGTACAGCCACTCGCCCGCCGCGCTGTACGCGATGCTGCTCGCCAGCGCCAGCTGCGGCACGGCCGGCAGCAGGCGCGCGCCCGGCGCCGCGCTGGCGTTCAGCGCCACGCCGCGCAGCTCCCAGCTCGCCGAGTACACCAGCACCTCGTCCAGCGCTGCGAACACATGCGGTGTGTGAGTGGAGGGCAGGCGACGCAGGGTTCGGGACACCCCACGCACCGCACTCACCGGTGCAGGCGGCGCCGTCGGCGGCCAGCTCGTAGCCCGCGGCGCAGCGGCACACGCTGGCGGCGGCGCCCACGGGCAGGCACAGGTGCGCGCACGGGGAGCGCCGCAGCGCGCACGCGCCGCCCTCGCCGCTCTGCACTGCCGCGTCGTACACGCGCAGCGATATCACGCCCTCTGCACACACATACACTCGGTCACAAACCGATGTCGCCCGTCGCTTTCCTTTACGTTGCTACACGAGACGAATGGAACGCCGCAAATAAAATTTATGCCACTAATAAATTGTAAAAACTCTATCTGTCCTATCGGTTTGCTGCCTGACGTTACCACTCACCAGCTTACTCCCAAAGTCAAACAAATTTGACTTAAATTTAGGTACAAAATGTAAGTCGCCATTAAATAGGTGTGTGTGTATATGTATTATGTGTGTGTGTGTGTGTGTGTGTACCGGAGTCGTTTCGCAGCAGCGCATGGTCGCGGTAGAGCGCGCCGCTGGCCGCGTCGGCCCACAGCAGCGCGCCGCCGTGCAGCGCCAGCGCCCGCGGCCTGGCGCCCACGCCCAGCCCCACCTGTTGGGTATGTCACGTAGGATTACGTCACATGGTACCATTTGTTTTGAATCTTAGGTTTTAGAGTGAGAGGAGTTCTTGTTGAGTCTTTCTCTCTCTGAATCTCATCTCATCTTTCTCTGAAGATACTTGATCTGGGAACAAATGTATTGTAAATGTATATTATTATTCGTGTAAGAATAAAATAAATTGATTTTGACAATTCCATCTGTCAGATGGAATTTATGCACTCGTTTTTCTATATCAAGAGAGATAACCATTTATATATTTTTAAATTTCCCTAAATTGAAGACATCTTTGTTCATTCTACTCGGTATACTGGCCTCCCTAAACATATCTTTAACAGTGATTGACTGCTTTCATAGTTACCTGTTTGCCCGATGGCAGCGTATTAATGTTGAAGACTCCTCTTCATCGTGGTGCATTGTAACTGCTGGCGTGCCACATGGTAGCGTTTTATCTCCTCTACTCTTCTTCTTTATTTTTTATTTAATCTCCAGATATATTCCCAAGCTCCGTTAGATCTACTAAGCGAGGCTATTGACAATGTCAATGGTGATCTGTGAACTATTTGCAGCTGGAGTGAGTCGTATGGTTTAAAAGTGAACCAATGTAAAACTCGGGTCATCGTTGTTGGTGGCTCTAGGATGACGCCTAAAATTTACTGGTCACAACTTCCAAAAGTTATGTGCAACGGCATTGATATTTCCTACAGCGATAAGGTCAAGAACTTGGGCATTTATTTAGACTCATGTTTATCCTGGGGACCACAGTTGAATGAAGTGAGACGCAAAATGTTTGCTGCGGCTGGGTCTCTTACCTATTACAACTAAGGTTGCGCTTGTGCAATCGCTCCTTTTCACCATTCTGGATTATGCAGACGTCAGTTATTTAGATCTTAATGAGGACCAGTTTAATAAACTTGAGAGAATCCAAAACTACTGTATAAGATTTTTATTTGGATTACGTAAATATGATCACGTTTCTGAATTTCGAAAAAGACAAGTGGTTACCTATTCGCCTTCGCCGGAATACACACATCCTCTTCATATAATATAGCATTCTTTTTACCCCCTTTACTCCTACCTATCTCAAAAAACGTTTTGAGTTTCTGAGTGACTCCCACAATAAATGTCTAAGATCATCAGAGAACCTGAGACTGAAGATGCCCGGGCATTCTACTAACTTCTTGAACAAACTATTTCTGACCAAGCGGTTCGGTTGTGGAATACTTTGCCAGTATCAGAGGTGCGAAAAGTCTAGCCACATTCAAAAAGTTAGTAAACGACCATTACTTGCGAGACATTCGCTATATCTAGCGTTTCTGCTATGTTTGCTGTGCTATGTTTCTGATTGTTTTATATGTCACTGAAAATATAAAAATTACCGAAGTGGTAATATTTTAATGTACTTAACACCATTCTGGCCCCAAATTTAGTTCTCATAATAATTCTCCAACCAAAGGTTGCCTGTAAGAAATTGCCTCTGTGCGATAAGGCCACCAATTGTAAAACCATTTTGCATCACATTGTAAATATGTAAAATGTATTTTTGGTGTTACAATAAAGAATAACTAACTAACTAACTTTGTAAACTATGCTATGAAATGGCATAAATGTAACTCCATTTACATGGACGGTGGAAAATTTACTTGTATTTTGGTAAGAAATTTGAATCTTTGTGGTTTGTTTTTCATTTCGAAATTAGAATTTCGTTTGGTTCCAGCTTATTGTTATGTTTTGAGAGGCGTCAGCATAATGTTTGGCGGCGCTGCGAAATTAATCAAATTTCTGGTAAGTTTTATATGTATTTGAACCACGTAATGTCTTCTGTAGTTGTATTCCAAAATTAATAGAGGCAATCTTTTCTTTTGCAGCTGAAGCACTTTTTTTATTTTTCTTAAATATGTACGAAAATCTGAGGTTAGGTTTGTTTTATTTTTATATTATTTTATTTTTTTTATTATGAAGGAACAACAAACAGCTACACTATGTAATATTATTAGAAGTAATAACAGTAGGTTAATAATAATGTAGCCCACAGCGCTGTTCACAGATTACCAGAAGATTTTAATTAAATTTGAGTCGCTCGAAGGTCGAAAAGAAATGAAATAAAATATAAAAGAAAATAGTTGCAAACATGCTAAAATTAATTTGTGCACAATTTTTCGTAAGTCAGTTGTCGAAATTTATTTGCTGAACATGCAAATATGTCGATGTCCTTAAAAGAGTTGTTATACGAGTCAGTTAGTCGATGCAGGGGTGCTCGTAACCCAGCATTCGTTCGACATGTACCAACCGCAAATAGTTTACCTGCACGTACCTGGCGCCTATGAACAGTTCTAGGGACTAAGTAACACAATACATTATTTAAGGCAATACAATCAAAATGACCGTGGACAATATTAAACAAAGTCATTGCCTCCAGCTGCGTGCGCCTATCACTCAACTTTAGAAGCCCATACTCGCTCAACAACCTGTCATAAGATAGATAGAAACCGCGACATCTGTAGTGCACCACACGCAAATACCTATGTTGAACATTCTCAAGCATATCTACGTACTTATTGTAATAAGGGTTCCAGATGGAAACACTATACTCCAACTGAGGTCTCACTAAGGCTTTATAAAGGTAAAGGTATGAAGAATGCTGCTTAAAATCAGTAGTGGATCTCATTATAAATCCGTACATCTGAAATGCCTTATTGACAATCTTTTCGATGTGCGAGTCAAGGCAAAGCTTTGAATCCAATAGTATACCGAGGTCACGAACGCTATTCCTCCTACACAAAAACGCATCACAAAGAGAGTATGTATTGTTCACAAGATGTAAATTTTTAGTAAAACTTATAGACATGCACTTGGGTATACTAAGTAAGAGTTTACGGGCCCGACAGTAGCATGTCAGCCTATCTAAATCCTCTTGAAGTAATTCACAGTCCTTAAGGCATCTAATGGATCGAAACACTTTAAGGTCATCAGCGTATAATAAAAATTTTGAATTCTGGAAGCATTCAACAATGTCATTTATAAAGATAATAAATAAAAGAGGTCCCAAAATAGAACCTTGAGGAACACCGGATGTTACTGGAATAATTCTAGATTGGAAACCATTAATGACTACTCTTTGGGAACGATTGGTTATATAGGATATGAACCAACGCAGTAGATTCCCCCGGATTCCGTTAAAGGCTAATCTATTCAGCAACAGCTCATGACTAACTTTATCGAAAGCTTTTTGGAAATCAGTATATACTGCATCTACTTGTAATCTATTGTCCATGCTACTAAATAAGTAGTTAGAAAATATGAGCAAATTCGTAGTAGTAGACCGACATTTAACAAAACCGTGCTGTTGCTCGATTATAGCAGTGTGCAGAGCAGGGTAAACTGCACTGTGCACCAGTCTCTCGAACAGCTTAGGCAGAGTAGACAGTATCGATATCGGTCGGTATTGATCGACATTACTCTTAGACCCTCCCTTATGGACAGGCGTGATATTGGCAAGTTTCCACCTTACAGGCATCACACCCTCCGCTAAGCACTTATTAAAAATAACCGTGATAGGCTTAAATATAGCAGAGGCAGTACTTTTAAAAACCTAACCTAACCACTCCGGGAGTGCCGACAGAAGTGAAAACTCAATTTATTAATAATTTATTTATCTAGACGCGTTGATACATGCATATATGCACACACTATAGCTGCGTATCGTAACGGGGTGTAGCGAGTCCAGAGATTTTATCTTATCTAAAAATATGCGTACCGCGCTAAAAGAAGTTTTTCCTTCAAAAATTGACCGGGATCGACGTAAAGATGATGATGATAAAAAATAATTCTACACTGAAAGAGTCCTAATTGATTACACAGCATTATTTAATAAGACCTGTAGATGACCGGAATCAACGTTAGATGATGATGATGATTATGGTCGCGAGTCCAGAGATTTTATCTCATCTAAAAATATGCGTACCGCGCTAAAAGAAGTTTTTCCTTCAAAAATTGACCGGGATCGACGTAAAGATGATGATGATAAAAAATAATTCTACACTGAAAGAGTCCTAATTGATTACACAGCATTATTTAATAAGACCTGTAGATGACCGGAATCAACGTTAGATGATGATGATGATTATGGTCGCGAGTCCAGAGATTTTCTCATCTAAAAATATGCGTACCGCGCTAAAAGAAGTTTTTCCTTCAAAAATTGACCGGGATCGACGTAAAGATGATGATGATAAAAAATAATTCTACACTGAAAGAGTCCTAATTGATTACACAGCATTATTTAATAAGACCTGTAGATGACCGGAATCAACGTTTGATGATGATGATGATTATGGTCGCGAGTCCAGAGATTTTATCTCATCTAAAAATATGCGTACCGCGCTAAAAGAAGTTTTTCCTTCAAAAATTGACCGGGATCGACGTAAAGATGATGATGATAAAAAATAATTCTACACTGAAAGAGTCCTAATTGATTACACAGCATTATTTAATAAGACCTGTAGATGACCGGAATCAACGTTAGATGATGATGATGATTATGGTCGCGAGTCCAGAGATTTTATCTCATCTAAAAATATGCGTACCGCGCTAAAAGAAGTTTTTCCTTCAAAAATTGACCGGGATCGACGTAAAGATGATGATGATAAAAAATAATCCTACACTGAAAGAGTCCTAATTGATTACACAGCATTATTTAATAAGACCTGTAGATGACCGGAATCAACGTTTGATGATGATTATGGTCGCGAGTCCAGAGATTTTATCTCATCTAAAAATATGCGTACCGCGCTAAAAGAAGTTTTTCCTTCAAAAATTGACCGGGATCGACGTAAAGATGATGATGATAAAAAATAATTCTACACTGAAAGAGTCCTAATTGATTACACAGCATTATTTAATAAGACCTGTAGATGACCGGAATCAACGTTAGATGATGATGATGATTATGGTCGCGAGTCCAGAGATTTTATCTCATCTAAAAATATGCGTACCGCGCTAAAAGAAGTTTTTCCTTCAAAAATTGACCGGGATCGACGTAAAGATGATGATGATAAAAAATAATTCTACACTGAAAGAGTCCTAATTGATTACACAGCATTATTTAATAAGACCTGTAGATGACCGGAATCAACGTTTGATGATGATGATGATTATGGTCGCGAGTCCAGAGATTTTATCTCATCTAAAAATATGCGTACCGCGCTAAAAGAAGTTTTTCCTTCAAAAATTGACCGGGATCGACGTAAAGATGATGATGATAAAAAATAATTCTACACTGAAAGAGTCCTAATTGATTACACAGCATTATTTAATAAGACCTGTAGATGACCGGAATCAACGTTAGATGATGATGATGATTATGGTCGCGAGTCCAGAGATTTTATCTCATCTAAAAATATGCATACCGCGCTAAAAGAAGTTTTTCCTTCAAAAATTGACCGGGATCGACGTAAAGATGATGATGATAAAAAATAATTCTACACTGAAAGAGTCTTAATTGATTACACAGCATTATTTAATAAGACCTGTAGATGACCGGAATCAACGTTTGATGATGATGATGATTATGGTCGCGAGTCCAGAGATTTTATCTCATCTAAAAATATGCGTACCGCGCTAAAAGAAGTTTTTCCTTCAAAAATTGACCGGGATCGACGTAAAGATGATGATGATAAAAAATAATTCTACACTGAAAGAGTCCTAATTGATTACACAGCATTATTTAATAAGACCTGTAGATGACCGGAATCAACGTTAGATGATGATGATGATTATGGTCGCGAGTCCAGAGATTTTATCTCATCTAAAAATATGCGTACCGCGCTAAAAGAAGTTTTTCCTTCAAAAATTGACCGGGATCGACGTAAAGATGATGATGATAATAAAAAATCTTACGCTTTTTCGATCAGGTCACGTGTCCTGACGCGAGTTTAAGATTTTATACCCATTACAGAAAAAGTGCTCAACGCCGCTAAAGAAGTTTTCACTTCAAAAAGAAAGGGGACAAGCCATCAGGACCCGGCCCCTTATTCATATCTAAGACTTTCAATCCATCCAGTACATTGTCTTCTTCTAAATAAATATCAGATAGAATTGTGGCTCTCTCCAGGATATCGGTCGAAGGAGACCATTGGTTTATTGCTGGTGCCGTAGGTTCATACACAGTAGAGAAAAAATCGCAAAACATGTCGCAGATGGACTGTGGGTCGCTCGATACTTTAGTGTTGAATGTAACTTTAGATGGGATTCCCGATTTGTCCCTCCTGTTATTAATATAAGACCAAAAGCCTTTAATATTGATACGAATGTTGTCTTCAACAGACCGAATATATTTGGCAAAACACAATTTACAACCCTTCTTAAATAATGACCTATAATGCGAGAATTGTTCATAATCTGATATATTATTAATTTTTTTCCATTTCAGTCATGTTTTTTGTTTCTTTTTGCATATGTTTATTAAGCCCTTAGAAAACCAAATGGGGTAATCAGAAGTTCTGGGGGAGGACAAAGGAGTATGTTGTTTAATTAAGGTAAATATAGCGTTGTAAAACGCGGCCACGGCTTCTTCTGCCTTTAACGGAGACAGTATATGCGACCAGTCGATATTACGAATCTCGCAATTGATTTGTTCGTAGTTACATTTATAGAAATTATATTTTTGTAAAGGATTTTTTTTCATGGGTCGGGGGTCAATCTTTATGTTTATTTCGGAGATAAAAGGTGGATAAGCCATATCGGGTTGTACTATCGGGAACAACGCATCGGAGGTTTTACAAATATTGTTAGATATGATTAAGTCCAAAATGTTACCCTTGGCATTTAGTGCATTACTATATTGTAAACCATTAATTGAACAAACAATATTTAAGGCTTTAATAATTAATAACAGGAGGGACAAATCGGGAATCCCATCTAAAGTTACATTCAACACTAAAGTATCGAGCGACCCACAGTCCATCTGCGACATGTTTAGAAGCGCTCGTGGCCCCGCGGTCTCAGTGTTCGGTAAACGATCACAGAGGTACGCAACTTTCACTATGGCTGGTCGTCGGATGGGTGACCACTTTTTGGCATTTACATTTGCGAGCGTTTCCGTGCTTCGGAAGGCACGTTAAGCCGTTGGTCCCGGTTGTCAGTAAAATGGCAGTCGTTAAGCCTGGTTGAAGGCCTTATAGGCGGCTTAAAAAATTTCAACAGCAGGTGGCCACAGCCTGCGTCTGTCTATTTCAACACGGCAATGGGCTCACCACCTATTACGTGGGACAGGAATCCACACGGTGAAAAGTGGGCATATAATATGCCTCTGCCACCCCTTCGGCGTGATGGATATTTATTTATTTATTTTCATTAATTGACGATATTAAATTAAATAAACTGATTGAGGGTGCGGATTGAGACTTAATTGTTACATTGCCAGTTAGTGGACTTGAATCCTGGCATCGAAATTGTTTGTAATGAATAGGCTCAGAAACCACTAGGCCGATTTTAAGAATGCCTTCGTCATTAGAAAACTATTTCGTGAGTAACGTAGGCTATATAGGATTTTGAAAAAAAATGGGTTCTGTAAGAAATCTCGAATAGGAAAACTCACCACGCGGACATCAGCTTGTTCTCTATAAAACAGTTGTATTAAATCTCGGAGATAAATAAATATGAGAGTAGGCTTAAGTCGAGGCGAGTACTAGAAAGTTTTGTAGTACTATAAGTAAAGTATAGTTAAAACGTACGTACCGTATAGAACTTCTCGGTGGCCAGGTCCAGGTACTGTATAGAGGCTGATTCCAAGTTTACCCAGTACAAGCGGTCCGATTCCATGTCGACGCACATACCTATAGTTCCAGTTTAAAGTATTAATAAACACAAATAAGAAAAATGTGTGTGTACCGGAGTACACACGTAAGAAGTGAAAGCTCTTTACGACTTAAGTTCTTTTAATTTTTATACTATCTACAATTTCACGAACATTGAATAGATTAGACTCACGAATACGTCGATAAAGAAGTTTCACGTACGTCGATAAAGAAGCTCGCTTCAAAACAACATGGCGCGTAACCGAAGATGTAACGATATATTTTACAGCTATAATATATTTTCTCATACGTCGATAAATAACTAGGACGATTTAACCAAGGACGCGCTATCTTACTGGTTGCGCCTATACCCCGCTTGCCATTTGCTAAGCACTCACTGCATTTTGAGCTAAGTCAAAATGCAGCTCAAAATGCAGTCAGTACACGTACGGAGGGTAATTTATAAAAAAAAAAGATGTGTTGTGAAATGGTGTAAAAGTTACAGCGGTCAAACAATTAATGTATGATTTCACTTGTAAGTAAAAATTTTAATCATTTACATAACATTAATTATTGAAACATACCAACAACTTAATCGGCCTATATTCAATATACTTTCATTCTCTATAAACATTATACAAAGAGTTACCATCACAAATTAGCCGAATAATATTGTGTCAAATTCGTATTGCATGCCTATATTTTTCTATTTGAAGTTGTATTTTTATTGGTCGTTAGACAGTGACAACACTTCGTGCAAGAGTAAGAAAACAATATGTGTGTAATTTTCCCGCCGCGCGAAAGTTGGTTGAACGGGATTCATACTTTATTGAGTACATTACGCGTCCATCGGTCAAATCGTCCTAGATAAAGAAGTTTCACTTCAAAAACGACGAGAGCACAAGTGTAGATTATCGTCGTCGTAAGGCGGAAGGCGCGCGGCACGTACTAGCGACGCCCTGCAGCAGCGGGTCGGCGGCGGCGTCCAGCAGCGTGCGGCGGGCGCGCGCGGCGCCGTCGGCCGCCTGCAGGCGCGCGGGCCGGCCGGGCGGCTCCAGCGCCCAGTACAGGCGGCCGCGGCGCGCGTGCGCGGCCAGCGCCGTCATGTGGCGCAGGTCGGCGGCCAGCACGGCGGCGCGCTCGCCCGCCAGGTCGCTCGCCACGAGCCGCGCGCCGCTGCAGTAGTACAGCAGGCGCGCCGCCCACTCCACGTCGAAGCCGCGCGGCAGCTCCACGCCGCTGTCCGCCACCACCGTCACGCCGCCGCCCGCCAGCCCCGTGCGCTTGATCTCGTTCGTCTGTTCCGCACGACCGACCACCACCTACAGACCCGCTCCGGGCCTCGCTGCTGACTAACGGACGTGGAGGAAACCCTTATGTGGTTGAAAAGTAGACGCCACCGACTGTGCAAAATATCATAACTCTGAACATCAGGATCCCGGCAGCGTTTGGTAGCGACTACAAATACACTACCACGAGATGAGCGAGCAATACCTTGACAAAATCGTACGTGAACTTCCCGTGGCGTAAATGAACACTCAGTAGATATGCATACAAAAGATAAAAAAACAATAAGAAAACAAAATTAAATTATTTACTTATTTCATATTCCATATTTTTGTCAATCAAAGCTACCAAAATCTTCATTTAGCAATACATATAATGTAACGAACCTTTTCATCACATATCCGGTAGTAGATGTTTCGGTATCTCAAGTTTAAAAAAAAAAGTGTAATAAGGTAGTACCAAAAACTACAAAAGTATATCTGAAAGTAGTTACTGTTTTTCTAGTTAGACTTCTAAGAAGTCGTGGTTTAGATTTTGTCATGGAGACACGAAATAGAAAGTTATGAGCTGCCTTACGTTTTTAATTGAAACTCTCAGAGAATAGGTATAGCCGACGGTTCGGCCTTTTTAAAGGGAAGAGATTCTGTTTCAACTACAACATCGCGACGGGTCGCGTTGTTGTAGTTGAAACAGAAAGCTAAGTTTATGCTAGCCTTAATCTAGATTTAAGTTGTGTACAAGTGAAAGTTCTCTGGTCTGCTGTAAGACAACTATGTCGCGAGTGTAGTGCGTCAAGTAAAACTAGGTACCTAGTGCGAATGACTACATTTCGCAAAGACAGATCGTGAGGACAGGACAATGACTAGGGGTAATTTTAGACATAAGAATTTAGTTTTAATAACGTAATGCTCACTTCTGGCATTCGGTAGAAGACAGCTTATTTTAAATTGTGAATGTGTGACCTTTAGAAAACAATTAGCATTAGCGAACAAATTTTCGAGAGCTTTTTTTATCTAAAGTGGAATTTATGCAATTCCTCGCTATGTCTCGGTTATTCTAATTGTACTTGTACTGTCTCGGGTTAGGCGAGTAACGGGACAGGGAGAGGCGCGCTGACCTCGGTGTCGGCCCAGAAGATGGCGCGCTCGGCGGCCACGAAGCGCAGGTTGTGCGGCGCGGCCAGCAGCGCGCCCGCCACGGCCGCCATCACGTGGTCGCGCGGCGCCGCCACGTCCACGCCGCGGATCTCGCCCGGCCGCGCCATCAGCAGCACCACCTCGTGCGCTGCAACACACGCGCACACGCGCGATTACATACCGTCCGCGCTCCCACTGTGCGCTGCCGGCCGGGTACGTACGCTCGCAGGTGCGGTTGTCGGCGCCCAGGCGCATGAGGTGCGGGCAGGCGCAGAGGCGCTCGCCGGGCGCGTCCAGCAGGCACAGGTGCGAGCAGTCGCCGTTGCGCGGCGCGCACGGGTTGCGCGCGGCGGGCGGCTGGCGGCTGGCGTGCACCACCTTCACGTCGAACGGCTGCGACAGCGTGCGCTGCACCACCGTCACGTCCGAGCCTGCCGACACCGCCCGATACTGTACAGCGCGTAAGTCGGATCAAGGGGCATCCCCAATAAAACCGGGTGGAGGAACTAAATAAATTACTTAATTTGATTTTATTTTCATTTAGTCTTATTAAAATATTATAAACACGGAAGTTTGGATGTGTGAATAGATGTTCTTTAAATAAAAAAACTACTGAATGGATTTTAATGGAACATTAGAGTAATTATAGCTTCTACATCAGTACGGGAATTGCAGGAACAAATTTCTGAGGGAAACGACTAAAATAAAACATTTTTAATTGCATTACTAGCTGTGAGAGAAAAGGACAGAGAAAATGTGTGCTCACACATCTCTCTCTTGGCCGGGTATGGCGTATGGCGCATATATCAGCCATCGCCCTATCAACCATTGCATAGAAAATAGGGCGACCGGACACATATGCCACCACCGTCAGGACACCTGGGCGAGCGTGACATACTCAAAATGTACAGCAATGATAACGTCAATTCACCAGGATACTACAGGAACAAAGAACGATCCATGTGTAGTGCCGAGTGAGAAGAAAGAGGCAGGGGGTGTGCGCTACCGTTCCACTTGTTGGCCCTGACGATGGCGTCGGTGGTCCAGTCGGTCCAGTAGACGTGGCCCTCGAAGACGGTGAGCGCGAAGGGGTGCGCGAGCAGCGCGTGGCCGCGCAGCACCTGGCGGCGGTCGGCGCCGTCGTAGTCGGCGCTGAGGATGGCGTGCGCGCGCGCGTCGCTCCAGTACAGGCGGCGCGCGCGCACGTCCAGCGCCAGCCCGTTGGGCCACGCGCCCGCGCCGGCCGCCAGCAGCGCGCGCCGGCCGCGCCCCGCCAGCGACGCGCGCTCGATGCGCGGCGCCGCCGGCTCCCAGTCGCTCCAGAACAGGTAGCCTGCCGTACGTAATAACGCTACTGCTCTGTGTACATAACGACTCTGACACCGATGAACAGTGTTACAACTATTTTGGAACTTCTCTTTGTTTGGATTTTTTCTCTCCTTGTTCTTCAGCGGATGATTACTGTATGTATATTATTTTCTATAATAAGTACATTTTGGCTTTACATCTTGACTATATGGCTAATGTAACTTTTTATATTCATTAATTATCCAAACAACATGATTTTGATGTCTTCTCCACCAAAGGGGCCTGTATCGAGAAAACGCTAAGTGTAGGGTTTTTTGGTACACCTGACTAAATGGGTTGAAAATGATTCCCAGGAATGGAGGAGTCCTCAAATTAAACAATGCTTTACTTTACTCTACGTGTATAATTGTCTATAAGAAGTAGAGGAGTAGATACAATATTCATAAAAAAATAAAAGTTTAACAATAAATAGCTTTGTTTGTGATCGCAACCATAGTGCGAGTTAGTTTACGTATACAACGCCATCTATCGGGTGTCCCAGCAAACCTTTATATTCGCATATTGGACAGGGTAATTCGGTTTTTGTTTTTGTATTCTTTTTATTTATTGTCTACTGCGTGATGTCCGCTGTTTCTGTCTGCATTTAATTTATCAAGAAAACTAAAAGTGAAAACTTGTTATTGGCTTTCTGTAACTTGTGAGTTTGATATTTAGGTTTATAAGCTGTAAGGTTTCCATAAATAAATAAATTAAATTAAATGTATAATTTAAAAAGTATGTTTTATTTTCATGAATTATTTTGAGAAAAGCACTATATTATATATGCCTCGTAAGGAATAGCAATTGCCTATTTCCCGGTTTTTGCAATAATGTACTATTAAACATTGATGTGATGGATACCACTATATAGATTGAACTGCATTTTCATGGAGGTTGAGAAAATTATACCATTTGCTGTGTAAATCATATTGGGTGGATAGTTAAAATATATATCGCAAGTTGACGATGAAATTATATATGCTGGCATAGCACGTTCGTGTCTCCGCTGTCTCAGTGTTCTGTAAACGATCGGTGTGTTAAGCAACTTTCGCTATGGTGGGTCCCAAATGGGTGACCAGTTTGTAGCTTTGATATTTGCGAGCATTTCTGTGCTTCGTTAAGTTGTTTGTATCGATTGCCAGTAACATGGCAGTCGTTTAGTCATGTTGAATGCCTTATGGGCGGCTTGAAATGTACAGTACAGTAGGTAGTCACAGCCTGCGTCAGTCTATTTCAACACGACAATGGGCTCACAATCTATTACGTGAGACAGGAATTTACACGATGAAAAGTGGGCGTATAATATGCCTCTGCCTTTTCTTCGGGGCTAAGGTGTAATAAATATAGTGGTACAGCAGTTGTTCAACACTATTATCAAAATCATATATATTGCGCGTATTTAAAATAATGTAAGTATAGAAACTGTAAGGCTTTTTGACATTTATTATTCGCTTCCTTTAGAAGTAATATAATGGCGTATGTTGTATGTAAATGCCTATGCTTTAATGATGAAAGAACTTTTAAATCACTTCCGTAGTTTTAAAGCTCATCGACTAAAACAAAAAGAAAAAATGTACAGTATGCCTCTGCCACCTCCTTGCGGATCAATGCGTTCATTGATCCGCAAGGAGGTGGCAGAGGCATACTGTACGCCTACATTTCAATTGAACATACAATTGTTGTCGTCTTTAAATAAATAAATAAGTGTGTGAGATGTGTGAGCGTTAGAGCATACCGTCGCGCGGGTCGAGCGCGATGGCGCGCGGCCGCCCCATGTCGCCGGCGAGCAGCGTGCGCCGGAACGCGCCGTCCGCCCGCGCCACCTGCGCGTGCGGGTAATTACGGGTCAACAATAATTGTATCGGGCGTCACTCAACCTTTCGCCTGTCACCACCTCAACGAAAGTGTACCTCTATCTGGTGCAGACTGCTCTCGACCCAGTACAGGTTACCGGCCACCCAGTCCACCGCCAGCCCCTCAGCTGTCGAGAGTCCTTGCCGCACTACCGCCTCGATGCCGCTCAGCGCTGCAACGTGAGCACCATAACTAAATAGTGGGAAGATTTGCACGCAAGGATCCTGCCACATAGGATTACTTTGAGCCAGAAAGCCGCGGCGAACACACTAGTCAGTTTTGCACTGGTCCCGGTGAGAAGCGTACCGTCGTGCACGAGCAGGCCGCGGTAGATGTTGTCGTCGACGACGTCGGTCCAGAAGAGCTGCACGGCGTCGGGCGAGTCGGGGTCGGCGCGCCAGTCCAGCGCGATGGTGTTCTTGAGCGCCGACACGAGCGCGCGCGCGCGCAGCGCCGGCAGCTCCACGCCGCGCACCTCGTGCCGGTTGCTGAACACCAGCAGCGGCGTCGTCCCGTCTGCACACCACACACCGCACACCGTACAAGGGTTATCTATATCAACTAATAGCTCGCACATAGTTCTTAAATTCAAGTTCATTATCATATTCAGTTATTAAATTCAATAACGTTTACATTAAAAATAAAATAAAAAATTTGTCTCTAAAATCAATTAGATTGGATTGATTTTATAGACAAATTTTGCATTCGTTAAGCACATAAAAACTGTAGGTGAAAAGGCTAAAAATAGCTTTTACGCGTTGTCGAGAATATCTACTAGGGGACTTTCGTTCAAAACACTGAAGGTCGTTTACGGGGCCACTTATCTAGGCTGTATGTGTTACGGGGCGCCGGTATGGGCAGATAAGGCTACTATTGGGGCTGCACGGTTAAAGTTATTGCAAAGTCAACGACTTGCCTTGATATTTTTATGCAAGGCCTACAGGACGGTTAGCACGGAGGCTCTGCCGGTGATGGCAGGTGTCCTCCCGGTTATCCTCGAAATTCAGAGACGCGCGGCTTTATACTATTCGGCTAAAGATGGCATGGAGGATAAGGTTTTTGTTAGCAACAGATCGCCATAGAATTGCCAGGCTGTATCGTGAAAATATACGTGAAGAACTTTTAGACGAATGGCAGCTGCGTTGGAACACTTCCATCAAAGGGCGCCACCTCTACCAGTTTTTCCCAGACGTTCGTGAACGCCTGAGAATATCCTGGCTGGAGGTTGATCACTGTATTGCTCAATTTCTTACAGGACATGGTAACTTTAGGAGCAAATTACATTCGTTTAAGTTGGTGGTGTGACCGTTCTGTCAGTGTTCAACTGCTGATGACAAATATGATCAGACCGCCCATCATATACTTTGAGAGTGTAGCATTTGGCAAAACGAGCGATATAATATGCTTAATTGTTTACAAGTAACATCGGGAGTAGTTTACTATGCGGATCTCGTGGCATCGAGGGTGAATTTTCGTGCTTTTAAACATTTCTGCCGTACATATTACTGGAATCAAACATAGCTCACATAGGACCCATGCTATATCTACTATTACCGTGGTGCTTCCCTATTCCTATAGGATTTACACCTAGTTGCTTTCCAGGTCTCCCGCTTTTCAAAGTAGCGAAGAGGCATTACGTTCTTTTCCTACTTCCTCACATTATCTTCTGATTAATTCCGTTGCGGGTTCCAAGACATGCTAACTTGTCCTGGGACTTCACCGAGATCGAGCTCGGTGTAACTTTTCTGGTGTTTTGGTCATCGCTGTAGATCCTGGTTTGCAGGAGTCACAGTAATGGGAATGCGACATAGTTCTGTTTGTTTATATTTCGTCCACAGAAATGTATTATTCTCAATAAAATATCATAGTCTGTTATAGATGTAACTAGGAATATTTAATGAATCAGGTCATGACCGATGAACGGTGAATAATGTGTAACCAGTGTCATTTGTTACCTGTGCTCTTGCAGGTGAAGCCGTCGTCGGCGAGGCGATAGTTGTCGTCGCACGTGCACCTGTGGCGGAGCTTGTGCGGCACGCAGCCCTGCGAGCAGACGCCCCAGGCGGCGCAGGGCTGGGCGGGGGGTGCGGGGCCGCACGAGGCGCCGTCGGGCCGCAGCGCCAGCGGCGCGGGGCAGCACACGGGCCCGGCGGGCGCCGCGCGGCAGCCGTGCGGGCACGCCGCGCCCGCGCACATGGGCTCGCCTGCACACGATCATCTCTGTTTGCTTGCTCTGTCTCATATGGTTTACTATGATACACATCACTTTCTCATTTGCGAAAAGGAAAACGAAAGTGTACTCAACTGGAACATGCGCTTATAAGTGCAATGATTTTTGTTACATCGTGCCGGATATGAATGAGCTACCTTGTTTTTACGCGAGGAACGCTTCTTCACCAGCACCCCATAACAGTAAATACAGTATGAGGGGGGACAGCAGCCTATTTTGACGACACCTCCGGCGACACCAGGATAACACCTTCCTCGGGGATGCTTTAATCGGTGACGTCGCCCCAAGATCGCGACCCTAGCGAGTCTGGGCGGCGATAGGGGAATTAGCAAGATCTATCAATCGCAAACTTGTTCCCGTGGACCACTTTTTTTTTAACGCGTTGAAATCCCCTCCGATGTCAAGCCGGAGTCGAACCGTGGCCCCTAAGATTATGCAACAAGTATTGTAGGAAATCCGCTACCCCACGGACCCAGGAGACTAATCGTCCGGAATGCTCTTCGAAGCTCCACCGACTCTGCAGGATGAGACTTTATGTACCAAATTATCTGGACTTCAGCGTCACCCACCCGAGTTGCGGCTAAATGGTTTTAATTGGCTAAAGTTTTCTAAGGCGCTATCCTCAGACCCAGTTCGCGAATTTTACCAACGACACAAGTTATCCCGACCTCGGCGAGTCGAAGACCGTCTTCGAAGTCTGATTTCTTACCATAACGAGAATGTCGTCCGCTTAACAGACGACATAAGAACAGAGGACAGACCGGTGCAAAGGAGTATCATGGAGCCAAACCAGACCCCGAACCCAGGAACCCCATAGTACAAGTGCCTTTGATGTTATACTCTGTTTCGACCTATAAATTGCATCAGCTGTCGCGTAGATGTGAAAAAGCTACGTATTTAATTTTTAGAAGATTTTCCTATTTTGTATAATGTTTAGTCACTCTAAGATCTATCGTCAGAACACACACTGTGTGAGTATGACACGCCACGCGTACTGACCACAGCGGTCGGCCTCGTCGGCCCCGTCGGCGCAGTCGGGCAGCCCGTCGCACAGCTGCGCCAGCGGCACGCAGCGGGTGCCGTTGTCGCAGCGCAGCGCGGGCGCGTCGCACGCCTCGCCGGGGGCCGTCTCAGCCGCGCACTCGGCCTCGTCCGACCCGTCCAGACAGTCCACGTGCGCGTCGCACTGGAACTCCTGCCACATTTTGAGACGTAATCGTAACAAAGCGTACGTTTAGCATTAGTTTGACGCACGACAGAACAAGACACTCACTTTCCGTATACACTCGGTGTTGTTGCACTGGAACTCGTGGTCCTCGCACAGCGAGGGGGGTGCGGGCGGGAGAGACGCGGCGGGGCAGTCGCGCTCGTCGCTGGCGTCGGCGCAGTCGGCGCGGGAGTCGCACGCCAGCGCCCAGGGCACGCAGGCGCCGTTGGCGCAGGCGAAGGCGTCGGCGGGGCAGGCGGCGCCGGCGCAGCCCTGCTCGTCGCTGCGGTCGCGCGCGCCGCAGTCGGGCGCGCCGTCGCAGCGCCAGGCGGCCGGCACGCAGCGCCGCGACGCCGCGCACTGGAACTGCTGCGGGCCGCACGACGCGCGCGCGCACGCCGCCGCCGCCTCGTCGCTGCCGTCGGCGCAGTCTGCGGACGGCGCACCTTGTAGCGACCGCGGCGGCCGATCGGGCCGCGGCGGCGCCGAGCCTCACCTTGCTGTCCGTCGCAGATCCAGCTCTTGAGGATGCAGCGGTTGTTGTCGCAGCGCGTGTACAGCTCCTCGTCGCAGGTCGCGTTCGCTGCAACGGTTACAAAATTAAAATCAAAAATATTTTTCTTCATGTAGACCATTTTGGGCACTTATGAATAGTCGAATAATCAAGTCCGAGACTACCAGGACTTTAATTGGTCGTGCTAATTAGTGTCTAACACATAAGACCTTTTAGCCTTTTTGTTACCACCTCACTAAAAAGGCAACGAGTTCAAACTTTCTTACAAATTTAACATCTAAAATAGACACTCGAGGGGATGAAGAGTAGAAGCGTGCACGTCGCCATCCCTGCCAGTTACGGCTGCAATTCTACTCCAACACGAGTGCCACCAGGATGAATGATGCTAGGGCGTGCCCCCGAGGCGACGCGCACCAGTTCGTCCCCGCTGGTGCGAAAAGTGTGTGCCAGAGCGGCGTAGGGGACCGCCACCCTACACGCGCGGCCCGACACGGCGGGAAGTAGAGGATGGAGTGCAGGGTAGATGCGTGGAATGTTAGGGGAGGAATGACAGATAAGATGAATGAGTTGATGGATGTTATAAATGAGAGAAAGTTAGATGCAGTGTGCTTGACAGAGACCAAGCGCAAGGGCAGCGAAGTCTTGGAGCTCCCGGGTGGGATGCTCGCGCTTTGTTCTGAAGTACCAGAGAGCGAGCATGGCAGTCGGGGGGTTGGAATTTTGCTGTCCTCGCGATTGGCCTCCGGTATGTATGAGTACAAACTGGTAGGTCCTAGAATCCTCTGGATCCGTGTAAAACTTGGTTTGACGAAGATTTTCCTGGTAGCTGCTTACGCGCCAGTATCTTCTTCGAACGCGAGTGAGCTAGAGGACTTCTGGGAGAGTATGAGAGAAGCTCTAAATGTGATAGAAGGAAATGAAAGACTTATAGTATGTGGAGACTTGAATGGATGGGTGGGTACCGCTCGCGATGGTTTTGAGTCGGTACTCGGGAAGTATGGGGATAAAAGGGTGAACGACGCTGGCAAGCTAATACTGGCATTTTGTAAGGAAAAGAATTTGTTTGTAGCGAACACAATGTTCAACCACAAACAAATTCATATGTATACGAGGAGATGTAAGTCAAAGAGAAGCATGATAGATCTATTCCTAATGGATAGTCGGCTCCGTAAACAGGTGATGGACACAAGGGTTAATCGAGGCGCTGAGCTGGGATCAGACCACTACCTAGTCATAACTAGGATTAGGGGTCTGTTCGCGGGTTGGCGTCATCGTACCGAGTGTCCTGAACCTGAGCCGACTTATAGCATCAAAAGTTGGAAGCTGCAGGATGCATCCATTAGGGATAAATATAATGAAAGGGTAGCCGAAAAGCTTGGCGACGTCAATGTAAGCAGTGAGAATGTGGAAAGTGTATGGCAGAACCTTAGGGACAGTATGATAAATGCCGCTGTGGAAGTGTGTGGAGAAACGAAAAGAGGCAGTAGTAATAAGCGTGATGCATGGTGGAATGAGGAAGTGAAAGAAGCAGTTCGAATGAAGAAGAAAGCATGGCTGGACTACTTAGCCTCGCGGAATAATTTTAATATGAAAGAGAGATACAAGCTGCAGAAAGTTAACACGAAGGCACTGATAGAAGAAGCTCGTGAAAGGTGCAGAATGAAAGCGGATGAAAGGTTGTCGTCCAATTTTCGGGATAATGCCAAGCTCTTCTGGAAAGAGGTAGGCAAGACCCGGAGTTGTTCGGCAATCTGCAGTATGAATAAAGTGCTTAGTGTTAACAATGACGTCCTAACAGACCAAAGTGACGTCCTGTAGAGATGGAGTGAATATTATGGAAAGATGTATGCAAGAAAAGACAGAGATGCCACATCGGGAAGTGGAGCTCACTTCGATGCTCCAGATCCCGATGTCATTGAAGTCATTAGTATGAAAGAAATAGAACAAGCGATAAGAAGTATGAAATGTGGTAAGGCTGCGGAAAAAGACAGAGTTACTGCTGAGATGATCAAGTACGGTGGGTCGGGTGTCTGGGACACACTATGTCTGTTATGCAACTTGTGCTGGCGGACGGGTGAGGTCCCAGATGACTGGCGAGTAGCAGTTGTAGTACCTATTTACAAAGGGAAAGGCTCGCGCCTAAACTGCTCTAGCTACAGGGCGATCAGCTTGGTCAGCTTAGCTAGTAAGGTGTATGCAAAGGTTATAACGGCACGAATGCAAGAAAAGCCTGAAAGGTATTTATGGGAGGCTCAATGCGGATTCCGACGTGGAAGAGGTTGCATGGATCAAGTGTTTTCTCTCCGCATGATCGCGGAAAAGTTTCTGGCTCTTAGCCAGAAGGTTTTCTGCGCTTTTGTGGATCTAGAGAAAGCATTAGATAACGTTGTGAGAGAAACGCTGTGGGACTTGCTGCCAGGATATGGTGTGGACGGCTCGCTACTGCGGGCAATACAGTCACTTTATAGGGACTGTAAGGCTTGCGTGCGAGTAGGGGGGGATGTGTCACCCCTTTTTGATGTCTGTACAGGCGTCAAACAGGGATGTGTCATGTCCGCCTGGCTGTTCATAGTGTATCTGGACAGGTGCCTGCAGAAGTTGAAAGATATTAATATGGGTGTGAATTTGGGTGACTTTACAGTAAACTGTCTGCTGTACGCTGATGATGCGGTGCTCATGGCCTCATCAGAAGCCGACCTACAGGCATTAGTCACTAATATGAAAGAGGGGTGTGAAAGTAAGGGTCTCCGCTTGAATGCAAGTAAAATTAAGTAATTGAAAGAGGTGACGTAAGAACTAAATGCGAGATTAGGGTAAACCAGGAACGTCTAGAGCAAGTGAATGAAATTGTGTATTTAGGAAGTATGTTTAGCGCGGATGGAAGATGTGATTCGGATATAGAACGGCGAGTAGCTGCTGGAAACAAAGCTAACGGTGCTTTGTCCCAGTTAGTAAAGCGACAAAGCATCGTAAAAGAAGCACGAATGGCGATTCATAACGCAGTGCTAGTGCCAACTTTGCTTTACGGTAGTGAAACCTGGGTATGTCAGCAGAAGCATGAAAGTAAATTGAATGCTGTGGAGATGCGATCACTTCGAAAATTGTGCGGCGTTACCTTGGCCGACCGAATACGTAACGAAGTGATACGCAATATGGCAGGTTTGAATGAAAGTGTCAGCGTTAAGCTGGAAAAGGGCGTGCTCCGTTGGTTTGGACACGTCCAACGGATGAGTGAGGAACGATTGACGAAGAATATATATTGTTCAAAAGTAGAGGGTAGAAGGAGTCAGGGAAGGCCGAGACTTACATATGAAGACCACGTGAGCAGATTGCTCAAAAACGGAAAGGTCAAAAGTACTCGGATACCCAGACGTGCGTGTATGAAGCGATTGATGAATCTCGAAGAAGCGAAAGAAGTATGCATGGATCGCGAAGCCTGGCGATCTGTCCTCTCTGACTACCCCGGCAGGGATACAGCGTGAAGATAGTTAGTTAGTTAGTTAAAATAGACACATTTTATTTTATTTTATAAAATTTATTCGGCCCTTTAGTTAGACCCACCCCAGCTTCGTGCTTCGGAAAGCACGTTAAGCCGTTGGTCCTGGTTGCCAATTAAATGGCAGTCGTAAAGTCAAGTTAAAGGCCTTATGGGCGGCTTGAAAAATTTCAACAGCAGGTCACCACAGCCTGCGACTGTCCAATTCAACACGGCAATGGACTCACCACCTGTTACGTGGGACAAAAATGCATACGGTGAAATTTAGGCGTTTAATTTGCCTCAGCCTGCCCCTTCGGGGATAAAGGCGTGACAATATGTATGTATGTATCAATAGTCATGACCAATAATTTCATCAGTCTGCATCGGCCCACCGTACAGAGCGGAAGCAATTTCGCGAGCTACTGTTCTCCGAGTGACATGTCGCGAAACAACACAAATGCTATACCCAGTTCATGAACATAAAATGATAAAATCATAACATCAGGGGGAGTATATGTGAGGCCTTCTCTTTATATTTTCACACCACTTTTCTTGACCCCATTTTCTCGACTACAACTCTTGACTCTAACTCCAGCGTACATATTGATACGGACCAGATTGCCAACATTTCTCTGATTGAGATTGATACCAATGAGGTCATGAACTTGTTCAGACAGCTTGATTCGACTAAAGCGGCAGCCCCTAATTGTTTTTCAGCAAATTTTCTACTACGCTGTGCATCCTCTATATCTCAACCAATCCCTTTACTGTATAAAAAAATCTTTGACCTTATTATGTGTGGTGCCTAAGATCTGGGAAGCAGCTTTTATTACCCCAATTAACAAAAACACCCTAAAACTAAAATTACCAACTACCGACCCATCTCCAAGCTATGCATAATAGCTAAAGTTTTTGAAAAGGTCGTTTATGGACAGGTTTTGCCGCCCTGAAACATTCTCTCAGTCCTTATAAACACGGTTTTCTTAAGGGAAGATCTACAGTCACGAACCTTGTCTTGTTTAATGACTACATACCAAAAGTAATGGACAATGGTAACCAAATGGATGTTATATACACCGATTACAGTATATAGTGCTATCGATCGCATAGACCATAATCGACTTATTTGAAACTGGATAACATAGGAGTGTGTGGTGACCTGTTGAGATGGTTCTTATTCTATATTGAAAATAGGTCGCAAGCAGTAGTGCTCAGCAATTACATGTCAGGTTGGCTCCCTGTACCAAGTGGTGTTCCACAGGGTTCTTTACTTGGCCCACTACTGTTTATTGTTTATACACTCCCGGACACCTAAATCGAGCCACCTTGATTTTTTTGGTTTGGAGTACTGTAACTTATAAAAGATGTATGTAGAAGGAAAATGTTTTGATGCAGTTTTGGAGCTCGTATACTCATCATTCATTTAGAGTGCCACTGTTCTAAATTTGAACTACAGTTTATTAAAAAAGTCGAGTTACGTTGAAACAAGTCCATATTTGCTTTTTTCAAGAAAAAAATCTAATCTATTTTGAAAAGAAATGTTTATTTAGTAACTTGTATTGCCTCCCAGTGGATTTATGACAGCTCTCATACGGTTTGGCATAGAATTAATCAATGTCGTTATGACATGTTAAGGAGTGTCCTCCCATTCTTCCAAAATTACATTTTTGAGCTCCTGCATGGTTTGCGGGGCAGGATGATGAGCTCGAACACGCCTCTTCAGCTCATCCCATAGATGTTCTATAGGATTCATATCAGGACTTCGCGCTGGCCATCTCATAACAGTAATACCAATGTCATTTAAGTACTCCCTGACGATTCCCGCAGTATGGGCCCTTGCATTATCATGCATTAAAACGAAATCTTGGCCAATAAATCCAGCATATGGCATCACGTGGTTCTCTAAACATTGGCGAATGTATCTATTGCCATCTAGGGGCGGTAGTTGTGGTCCCGTCATTACCTCTAGCTCAGTTTTGCCTTCCATAGAGATTCCTCCCCAGAATGTCCATGATCCTCCACCATAACTCACTTTCTCGTCAATACAGCATTGCGCGAAACGCTCGTTCTGTTTTCGGTACACCTTACTCCTTCCGTCATTACCGTATAGCATTATCTTGGACTCATCTGTGAAGAGAACCTGGCTCCATTGATGTCGAGTCCAATTTAGATGTTCGCGCGCAAACTCTAGACGGGCTATTCATTGAGTCGCCTTCTAACGGTCCGAGCACTTACAGCCACTCCGTGAAAGTTCCTGAGTTGTTCTTGTATCTGAACAGAGTTAAGGCGTCGATTTCGTAAGCTAGTAGTGACAATGTATTGATCTTGTCTCGCCGTTGTCACTCGGTAACGAGGTCCTCCTGTTCGCCGAACGAAGCCGCCAGTCTCTAGGTATAGGTGGTACACTCTTTGAACAGCGGAACGACTTATGTGAAGTCGTGAACTCACATCTCGCTGACTTAGCCCCGATTGAAGAAGTGCTACAGCTTGCGCGGCTACTTCAGGTAAAGTATCCATAATTTTATAGCCAAAAACGGTTCAAATTATAGAAAAATAACTAAACTAAACTTTGGTTAACAACAATTGCGAAAATTCAAACCAAATCGACATTAAATTGCTTCAAAAGCAACTTTCAACGGTCATTATTTTTTTTCAAATCAGTGACCAAGCTCGGCTTTTGTTCTTTATTTTAAATTCCAAAATTCAAATTTGGAATTATATATACGATGCCAGCATTAAAAATGCATAAAAAACTTTTTTGTTATATTGTATATTTTTTGTGTATTGGGAATGTAGGGTGGCTCGATTCAAGAGTCCGGGAGTGTATAAATGACATAGACCAGTGCTTTAGGTCGTCTGGTTTATTAAGTTTTGCGGATGATATGAAGATTTATGCTACGATATCTTCACGATAAGATATAATGTCATTGCAGAACTGATCTAGCATGATTGTAGGGTCAATAAACTAGATCTGAATGCTAGCAAATGCTCAGTGGTAACATTCACTCGTAAACGAAGAGTTTACGAGTGAATGTTTTGGCCGAATTTTGGCTAGGGTTAATTCACTTCATTTATCAAGAAAACTAAAAGTGAAAACTTATTATTGGCTTTCTGTAACTTATGAGTTTGATATTTGGGTTTAAAAGCTGTTAGTGTTCCATAAATAAATAAATTAAGATGAGAGTGATTAAAATTACGTTCCGATACATAGGTAGATGCGATATGAGTTATGGAATTACTTTGGCTCGACACGCCGCCGCGCCGTCGCAGTAGAGATTAGTGAGCGACGAGTGGCAGCAGACAACAATACCGAAACGGCGCGGCGGAATTGTTTACCCCACGATAAAAGATGCTTAGCGTCGTCGTGCCGTGGGTCAGAATGACTTAAAATAGTAACATACCGCAGGGTCCGTCGGGCGACGAGTCCTCGTCGGAGCCGTCGGCACAGTCGAGGTCGCCGTCGCACACGTACAGCGCGTCGATACACCGCCTGCGTAACAAATATTTCGAGGTAATTCGACATCAACGCCAAACGGAGGGAACGAACAGAATCCGGTATTTCTTTAGTGATTCAGGGCTACCCTGAATCACTAAAGAAATACCGGATTCTGTCAGTCAAGGATCAAAGTAAACACTATGATATTAATAACACGCTTCAAATCTTAACATTTTAACATACTTCGATCTCTTTTCATTTGTTCCAATTTGGTAAAAATAACTCTCGTAACAGTTATATTTCGTGATCTACAGATATTTATAATAAATATTTGCACAATTTGGAGTTGTTTAATGAAGTAAACTTGCCTCAAGGTGAGTATCCGAACATTTTTTTTTCATGAAATTAAATGATATAAAAATGTATGAAATTACATGAATGAAAATGAAAAGAAAAAAAGAGCAAGGAAATTATTTTTTTTTATAAAACATATTTTTAATTTTCTTATACACACAATAACTATTTACGGCTTCATCGAGCCTTACTGTGCAGGGTTTGTAGGGAGTGAGTGAGCGTACCGCAGGCCGTGCTTGCAGGCGAAGGCGGCGGGCGCGCAGGCGCGCGGCGCGGCGGCCGCGGCGGGCGCGCACGCGGCGGGCGCGCGTTGCGGCGGCGCGCGGCCCTCCGCGCACGCGCACGTGGCGCCGCCCGCCGCGCCCGGCAGGCACAGCTCCGCGCAGCCGCTGCCGTTGTGCCGGCACTGGCTGTCGCCTGCACACGTTACAATGACAAAAATGCTTCAGCGACGTCAAAAAAGGTAGCTCCACTAAAATATACTGCCGACCGCGGCCCCACTAACTACGTAATCTCGCATGGCTTCCTAACCTACACCTCCCGTACGTGATCGCACCCCGTATTGTCTTGTGTCCTGTCATAGTGCCTGCTTGAAAGGTACCGCCCAAATCAAGGGTCAACTTCGGTCTAACCCATGGATGATTCGAGGTGGTTAGGTCCTCCTTCTTTAATGTGCTCCCGCAGTTCTGTCGCCTGACAATAACGAGTGAGAATCAGTAATCAACGAGATCCTTACTCGTGGTTTCTCGACTACTGCTGTACTCCCCGGAAGGCCCGTAAGACTCCCTCGTTCTTGATTACGTGTCCTTTTATGTTACTAGGCAACCGAATGTAATCACGCATGATGGCAGAAAACTAAATAATAATAATAATAATCTTTATTTGCTTGAAATATGGTTTACAATTCACAAGATGACATGTGTCTAGTTATAAGTCCGAGACATACTTCACAATATATATACAATATATATAATACAAGCATGCACAATTTTGTAGGCACTATCAATTTTAATTACAATAGGTATATAATCATTTCTTATGTTAATATTAAATCAACTGGATAACAATATAAATAAATACATTAAGGTAATGTCAACTCAATTGAAAATCATAAGATACATGCTGCAATTCAATAATATACAATCCTTCATTCGTAATATTAGTCATAGTTCATGGTGTCAAGCGGCAATAAATTTACAAACGTTAATAGAAATTGTGAGATGTCAAATTAATTAAGTAACTATGGTCAAGATTACAAATTAAAAAGAAAAAAATCTAATAATGTCACTAACTAACTAAAAAAGTCAGCTAGAATGACAGAACGATAAAAAAATGCCACTTAGATTTGCCTAATAAGCGCAGAATCGGCATGAGCTTTCACTCAGGAAGTCTGAGGTGGTATAGAAGCCTTCCTGTATAAGCCACTCCTTCAATTGATGGCAAAAGCTTTTAAACGGTAGCTCCCACATATGCCTTGGTAATGAGTTAAATATAAGCGGCGCCATGTAAACGCAACTTTTTTTAAATATTTCTAGTTTGGGCACTGGCATTTTTTTGGCCAGGTGTGTTATTTGTCGCTTACCAATATTCTCATTATTTTCAAAAAGGTAACTATGAAGTTTTACAAACTTAGCGACTTCGTAAATATATATGCTTGGAACTGTGAGAAGTTTCTCTGACTTAAATACTAGTCTACTAATACGCGAACGCATTTTTTCTGTGCCACAAAATCTTTCTGCAGTTCACATGAGTTACCCCAAATTACTATACCATAGCCTATTATAGAGCATATGTATGAGTGGTAAATCATGATAGCATAAAATAAATAAATATCCATCACGCCTTATCCCCGAAGGGGTGGCAGAGGCATATTATATGCCCACTTTTCACCGTGTGGATTCCTGTCCCACGTAATAGGTAGTGAGCCCATTGCCGTGTTGAAATAGACAGACGCAGGTTGTGGCTACCTGCTGTTGAAATTTTCAAGCCACCCATAAGGCCTTCAACCAGGCTTAACGACTGCCATTTTACTGGCAACCGGGACCAACGGCTTAACGTGCCTTCCGAAGCACAGAAACGCTCGCAAATGTAAATGCCCCAAAGTGGTCACCCATCCGAGGACCAGCCATAGTGAAAGTTGCGTAACTCAGTGATCGTTTACAGAACACTGAGACCGCGAGGCCACGAGCGCTTCAATCATGATAGCACGTATATGTAGAATAACATAGTTCACCTTGCAAGTTGCCTTCGGAAATCAATTTGAGGTCGTACAGTGGCGGCGGCAGCCTGTACAGTTCCGTGACGTTGCCGTCGGTGTCCAAGCGTCGTATCGCGCCCGTCCCATGTTCGCTCCATATCACCTGACCTATAGACCAGAAATCGTTTCAAAAAACTACGGATAACTTTTGCCTTGTACATGCAAATCAATTAATTACATCATTGCCAATGAAGTTACAAGACACTAAGTTTCCACCTTTATTAAATAAATTAAAATAAACAAATATTAAATAAATAATTTAAAAAATATAATGGTTGGTTAGGCAATACTTTTGCTTATCTCCACTAGCATTATATACTACCTATACTCAAAAGAACGATAAGATTTAGGTGAGCATCTCGTCCCATTTTGAAGTGCCCGCTAATTCTGTATGTCGTGGTGTTCTGACGTGGGCGCTGCGATTGGCTGAAGCGCGGACCAATGGCGGACGACGAACCCCTCTTGTCGTCGATTTTTGTAAAAATGGCAGAATTTTGAATAGTCCTCCTAATATTCGAAGAGCTCAGTTTCCCAGTTATTGCAACTGTATTGAATTGTGATATGCCTATTGAAGGCTATCAACATATACCTAATCTCGTCACTTCGACGGATTTAGTAGTGTGAATTGTTCATTCTACCGTAGAAATAAGAACCGCGTGTGATTGTTGATTACCATCAAGCATTGCCTGGACATCCGCAGTCGCTCCTACTGAAGGAAGACGCCCGATTGCAGGTTAGTGGTTCGCTTTATTATGTGTAGTAGGTGACTCCTCTATTTCTTGTTGATTTTGAGTTATAGGGAAACCTAGGGCACATAAGGGTATAAAGCCCACGTAGCCAGACTATTTACACGTCTGTGTTGCATCATCATGGTTAAAAACTACTTACTATGCAGTATACAAAGAAAATTATACCTGTTTCTGGTCAGCACTCCCTATAATAATAGATTATCAGAGGTGTGCCTCGGGAATCAATGTTTGCAGATAACATACAATTAAATTGATCAATCTGTCCTTCCAAAACAGCCTTATCAGTGGAGCTGATATAAAAGACGCCCAAACTCTGAGCTACGTTTTGAGAGCTAGATAGAGTTATATGTAACTGTTTCTATAAATTCCTATGCACATTAGGCAACATCTGGGTTTACAAATGTGAAAGCTACTGGTGGATAGCTTAGTACTGTCTATCCCGATAGGTACGATACGATACATTACATTTATCAATTTTACAGACACACTGAATGTTTTTGGTATTTCCCACATGCAGTTAGCTTAAGCTAAAAGATAGGCATATGCCACCGAGCACTTTCCTGTATACCTTTAAAAAAGGAACAATAACTACGTAGAATTTTTAACTCCCGACTTAACAAGAGGGGTGTTAAAAGTTTGACCTGTCTGTGGGTCTATCTGTCTGTCTGTGGCATCATAGCTCCTGTACGGATGAAGCTATTTCAATTTAGGTATTTTTGTATTAAAGGTGACTATTATGTGTAAGCGTTGTTGGACATGTTTGATAAAAATCGGTTGAGCCATTTGAAGGTTGTGAGGGGTGAAAGTGGGGAAGAATAACCGAATGTGTGCAAAATATACTCGAGTTACGTTAGAGACATTTATAAATGTTCAATGAAAATCGGTTGAGCTGTGAAAAAGCACTGCAAAAAAGCAAATATATGTGGGGAGGGGTGAGAAAATTGTCATAAAGAAGCTATGTATTTAAAACTTAACAAAATCTTCATTATAATAAGTATGTGATTATTTACTTTTTAAAGGGCACTATTATATTTTTTTCATGGAACAATTAAAATATTAAGTTAAACAACCTCTGACACAAAAACCTAAAGGGCACTTAGGTTTTTGTGTCAGAGGTTGTTTAACTTAATATTTTTATTTTCCAAGATATCGGAAAAAACAAGTCGACGGGCGACGAAGGACTTTCACCGAGAAAGCTGCTTAAGCTCTGTGAGATACATACATATCGTCACGCCTTTATCTACGAAAGGGTAGGAAGATATATATTATACGCAAAATTTCACCGTACGCATTTTCATCCCACGAAAGATGTGGTGAGCCCAATGCCGTGTTCTATCGGTTTACAAAAAGGTCCTCGGTGGCATATCTATTATTATTATTATCATATCTAATTTCATTTCAATTGATTCAGTACTTCAGCGCATACTCTCTCGTGATACAGACAGACAGACACAGACAAACATTTCTTAAATTACTTTGGCTCACTACAGTTTTAAGAAAGAATACTCCTATCGGGGTGTCCACTGTACCTTCATAGAGAGCGAGTCCATATGGCTTAAGCAGGTCGAAGTGCGGTTGGCTGAGCAGCACCACCCTCTCGCCGGTGCGCAGAGCGAGGCGTTCGATTTTGTTGAGGTACGTGTCGCACCAGTACAGCTGGTCGCGCGCCGGCGACAGCGCCAGGCCGCCGGGCCAGTGCAGCGCGGAGTCCACCAGGGCGCGCCGCCCGGACCCGTCCATGGCGGCCGTCTCGATGCGCCCTTCCATACCGCCGGAGGCCCACACTGACCAGTACATTGTGCTGCACCAACAAATAATATACTGCGGTGTGAACGGAAAGGTGCTGATGAAAGTGTACACCAAATATGTTCGAGGGTACCGAAAACGTTAAAACTGCGAGTCACCAAATTCTGAGATATGGACAGTCTCTGGCGTTTAAGAAACGTGGAGTAATTGATAATTTTGCAGAATTCCAACGGAGGTAAAAAAATATCTTTCTATATACATAGATTTTGGCTACTTTAGTAAATAGTCGTACAAACGTCGACGATCAAACATATTGATAATCCATAGAAGCGATCGCCACTCAGCACTGGTGAGGTCGCTCTCAGGAGCTGAATGCAGTGTAAGTACCCGTTGGCGGGGTCGAGCGCGATGGCGCGCGGGTGGTAGCGCTCGGCGCGCACGAGCACGCGGCGCGTTCGCGGCGAGTCCAGGCTCGCCACCGACACGCGCCCCAGCGCGTCGTCCGTCCAGTACAGGTTGCGCCCTGCCAACACACTGCCGCTTCTAAATCTATACCACATACATTCTACAACAATAATTATTTTTTAATCTGACTATGGAAGCAATCCAAAAAACTATTCATTATAAAATCTGGAGATACAATTTGGTGTAGCAGGTAAATATCTGTTAGCTTCATCCCAAATTCAATTACACCACTGGATTGCTAAAGGAACAAAGAATTTTTTACGTAAATACTGTGACACACTGCGCGCGGTGATAGGGGGAAGCGTCGCCATTTTGCCGTCATTTTGCTGCAATTGAGACTCCCATTTAGTATAACTTTTGAGTAAGAGAAGCTTCGATATTCGTTCTAATTAAAAAAAATACTTTTACGAACGTATTCACTTTCAACACACTGTCGTCTGTTTAAAAAAAACAAATAATAACTAATGAAACTAATCGCAAACATGAAAGTTGCTATGATATTCATAGTCTGCGACATCAATTCTCTACTAAGTTCATATAAAGTAGTGCCGGCTACCACTAACCGAGCCAGTCCACGGCGAGTCCCTCGCAGTTGTCGACGTCGTCGTCAATGAACACCTCCCGGCCCGTGCCGTCCAGCTTCTGGCGGACTATCTCGTATCTGCAACAGCACAGTAGCTTACGACATACTCCCAGGAGGAAAACTACATCGCTGTACTAAGTATAAAAAATACAGTGAAATTAAAAACTACAGGCCAATATCTAAATCTATACTTAATATTATAAAGCTGAAGAGTTTGTTTGTTTGTTTGTTTGATCGCGCTAATCTCAGAAACTACTGGTCGGATTTGAAAAAATATTTTTGTGTTAGAAAGCCCATTTATCGAGGAAGGCTATAGGCTATATATCATTACGCTACTACACTGGGGAGCAGAGCAGTAGTCATAAATGTCGACAAACCGGGCAATTTTTTATGCATCATTTTAGAATTAATAAGCGATGGGATTAAATAGGTGCGACGGGAGGTCAAAATATTCCACGGGCTGTGGGGAAGCTGTGGGGGTCATCTAGTTGTGTATATATGATAAAAAAAATAGTACACTGACACTTTACGTTGCTTAATCATAGTGGTTCATACCAGAACTACACGGTTTCTTGAAAGCGCGATCAACAGTTTCAAATCTGGTGCTTTCGAATGACTTTATCGCGTCTGTGATGGACTCGGGCCCTCAAGTAGACATAATGTTCACTGATTTCCGCAAAGCGTTTGATCGCATAGACCATCCTATATTACTACATCAGTTATACTCCGCGGGCATCCATGGGAGTCTTTATCGTTGGTTCTCCTCATACATAGATAACCGCCCCCGGGCCATAGCTTTGAATGTGTACATGTCCGTTTGGAACTCAGTGCCTTCCGGCGTACCACAGGGTTCTTTGCACGGTCCTCTACTATTTGCTGTATTTCTTAATGCTGATGATATAAAGGATTGATGATTATCTCCGTCTGCAAGCTGATCTTGAGAGATTTCAATGCTATTGCCTTTTAAACAGATTCGATTTAAACGTGTCGAAGTGCTGTATCATGTCTATCACTCGCACAGGTTTTGTTATTAGATCGTCTACACAATTTAAAGGCTTAAAGCCTATTAAAATTATCTACTGCTCTTTCGTGCGCAGTATTCTCGAGTATGCTTCTGAGGTGTGGAATCAAAGGTACGATGTATACATCGATAGAATAGAGTAATTTGGAAACGTTTTTTAAAATACAATTCAAGAGTAAAACATTTCTTCCTGATTATGACGCTAGATATAGAAAATATCACTTCCTTCCTCTAAAAAATTGTCGAAGTATTGCGGACATTGTCTATCTAAGTAGAATCGTTAAAAATAATGTAGATTGTCCTCAGCTATTAAATGAGATTAAATTCTGTATTCCGCTTAATAGTCATAGTCATAGTTATAGAGTCAGTCGTTCGTCGACAGTGACGTAGGTTGAAGGTGTGTGCAGGTGTTATTAGTTTACGATGACAACACGTTCGCCGCCTTCGGGCGTTAGTTATAATAACGTATATACTGAATCTCAATGTGATTCTCGGTGTGAAAAGTCACCCTTGACGTTACCTGCCTTTTCTCGTCTCCACTTGTAATATGAATTATTGCCAAAATTCGTTTATTTGCAGAGCTAGTGACTAGTCAGTTAATGTATTTAATACCAGGTCAGTCGCACTCATTCGGTTGATGGCTAACCAGTATTTTAATGCCTAGGATAGTTCTTAAATATTGCTAAATTTGTTCTTTAATTGCTATGTTGTGGTCTCAGTCCTATTTTTGTTGTAATATACCTAACTAAGCGTTTGTAAACTTATTTGTGAAAACACATAAATGGCTTTTAGAAGTTAATTTTTAACATATTTTAAGTTTAAATAAGCTGTATGTTTTCCTATGTACAAATAAATACATAAATAAGGTGCTCACCGGTGCACGTCGCAGTAGTAGAGCAGGCCGGCGCGCACGTCCACGTCGGCGGCCGTGGGGCGCGCCGCGTGGGCCGCCGGCGCCGCTCCCTCCCCCGCCCCCGCCCCCGCCCCCGCCCCCCGCACCGACAGCGCAGACACCAGCGGGGGCGAGCCGCGCGCCACCACCAGGTAGCTCTCCAGCTCCACGCCTGCAACACGCACAGTGCACACGCTCAGTGGTCGCCGGGCGCCAGGGACTCGTCCACCGGCTACTGGCGGAGGTACGCACGCTGGCAGTCGCCGTGGCCGGCGAGGCGGTACCCGTGGCGGCACATGCAGCTGGCGTGCGGCGCGCCGCCGCGGTACGCCGTGATGCACAGGTGCTGGCAGCCGCCGTTGCGCACGCCGCACGGGTGAGCGCGCGCCGGCAGCGGCTGGCGCTGGCGGTGGAACACGAGCGCGGCCCGCGGGCGCGCGTCCAGCGCCACGCCGCGCCGCACCGGCGTGGCGCCGCGCCGCGGGTGCGCGCGCGCCACCACGGCCACGGAGCTGTTGCGCCACACCGGCAGGTACAGCCACGCCTCCAGCACCGAGATGTGCTGCAGCTCCTGCGTCTGCGGGAACGTAACATGTACATATTTGTGATTCGCTTGCTACGAGACAACAACCGTTGTAAATTTCTGAGCTTAAATGCTAATCAATTGTATTAAAATTTAATTTAATTTATATTAACGTACTGCCATTCTATATACAGAACTTGTGCGACATTGTTCTATTTGCTGATGATCCGTCACTTATTTTTAAAGTTGATCGCACGCTTACTGATTTAACGGCGTAAATAGTTCACTTACCCAAGTTGTAGATTGGTTTACGACCAATAATTTGCTACTAAACGCTGAGAAGACAAAATGTATCAGATTCAGCATGCCTAATGTCAGGAATTGCGTGAATTGTACAAATATACATTGAACGGTGATACTCTTAATCTTGTAGAATTTTTGGGGATCACTTTAGATAGCAAACTGCAGAGGAACGCCCAAATAACGTGTCTTGCAGGTAAACTCAGCTCGGCAGCCTTTGCCGTAGGAAAAGTCAGGCAGCTCACTGATGTGGAAACTGCCAGGCTAGTTATACTTTAATTATTTTCATAGTGTCATGTCTTACGGCATTTTGCTGTGGGGCAAAGCAGCTGATATACAAGTAATTTTAGTACTCCAGAAGAAAGCTATACGTGCAATATATAAATTGAGTGCTAGAGTGTCTCTTAGAGAAAAAATTAAAGAAATTGACATTTTAACGGTTGCATCACGGTATATATTTGCAAATATCATGTTAGTTAAACAGAACATACATTTATACAAGAGACACAGTGACATACATTCGATAAATACTAGAAATAAGCATAAATTAATTGGAACGCATCATCGTTTACAAAAGGTTCATGATTCTTTTGCAAGATTTGGCGTACTCCTATATAATAAAATTCCTTTAGTCATTAAGAACCTGCCGTTACATAAATTTAAGGCGGAAATTAAGACGCACCTCTTGAAAAGGGCTTATTACACAATTAATTATTATTTAAGTAATAAAAATAAATGGAAATGAGTTGCTTGCACTCGAGCTATTTAGGATTCGAATGAATCTTGTGTTATTTTGTACTTGTCTTGAATCTGCATATAATATGTTGTATTTTTACATTTCTACATTGTGAATAATTTGAAACGTCAGACAACTAAAGGTTTCTAAATTGGCTGCGCTTAGTCCCGGTCATAACTAATATACAAAGATTTAATTTGAGTTTGTTATTGTGTGAGCACCATGTAGACTTATTTATTATTTTGATATTGACATGATAGTTGCTGTGCAGTATTTGGGTATGTCATGCTCGCCTAAGTGTCCTGGCAGTGGTGGCGTTTGTATCGGGTCGCCTTATTCCCTATAATACGGTTGAGTAGGGCGATGGTTAAAATATACGTCATACCCGAAAACGGGTGCCGTCTGTTGGGACTGGTCAGCTCATAGCTGATATAGCAATTATTACAAATAATATTATTTAACACTTATGAACGTACACACACGACACACCATCGGCAAGGTGGCCAACTGCAAGGTCATAGTCTTAATGCACAACACCGTCTCCTTGTCATGGACCTCTGCGTGAAGCCCAAAGGCAAACGCATCGAGCGGTGCCAGCGCCGCATAAGATGGTGGCTGCTTGATGAAACTAGGTCCCAGGAGTTCGTCTCAGCTGTCGGTGATAAGTGCACCGACACTGAAGGCGAACCAGTTCAAGATTACTGGGACAAAGTTCAGGCGGCCATCCTTGGAGCGGCGAAGGTGGTGCTCGGTGAGTCTAAGGGTGGACGCAAATGTGACAAGGAAACTTGGTGGTGGAACGACTCAGTCCAGAGGGAGACTAGGGAGAAGAAAGCCTTCTTTAAAAAGTGGCAAGCGACCGGATCTCCTGAAGACCGCGACGCGTACAGGGCTGCCAAGCGCGCCACAAAGAGAGCTGTAGCCAGAGCCAGACGTGACCACTTACAACCTCTGTATGATAAGCTGGAATCGTCCTAGGGGGCAGAAGCTCATCTATAAGCTGGCGCGCTCCAGGGTCAAAGCGGCACAGGATATATCCAAGTGTCGCTGTGTAAAAGACCCTGAGGGCAACCTGTTAAGCGAAGACCTCGCGGTAAAGGAGAGATGGCGCTCGTACTTCCACGAGCTGCTTAATAAACAGCACAAAGAGGTGCAACCTCCGGATCTCCCTCCGAATCAGGGACTAGTGCCACCGGTAACGCCTGGAGAAGTCCTGACTGCGCTTCGCCGCATGAAAAATCGGAAAGCTGTCGGACCCGATGGAGTCCCCATCGAAGCCTGGAAGGCGATGGGTCCTCGCGGTGTGGGAATCTTAGTAAACCTTTTTAACCGCATACTCCTCAGCGGGCAGATCCCAAACCAATGGAGACTGAGTATTATTACTCCAGTCTTCAAAGGTAAGGGGTCAGTGCAGGAGTGCGGGAGCTACCGCGGTATTAAGGTGATGTCCCACACCATGAAGATCTTCGAGAGGATTATAGACTCTCGGATCCGGCAGGAGTGTATTCTCTCGGGGTGTCAATATGGGTTTCGCCCTGGTTATGGGACCACTGACCCTGTTTTTGCCCTGAGGGTTGTCGCAGAGAAATACAGATCGAAGAACACGCCTCTGCACTGTTTGTTTCTAGACATGCAGAAGGCCTTCGACTGTGTTCCTCGTGCGATGATCTGGTGGGCACTGCGGTCCAAAGGGGTTCCAGAGGTCTATATTGACACTACCCGGGACATGTACTGTGACTCCGATTCAATGGTTCGGACTGCTGTTGGCGACACGAAACCCTTCCCCATCACCGTCGGGGTACACCAGGGTTCGGTCCTTAGTCCGCTTCTGTTCAGTGTAATATTAGACGAATTGTCGGACAGCATCAGAAACCCACATGAGCAGCCTCCATGGTTGCTCATGTATGCTGACGATATTGCGCTGGCAGACGCGGACAGGGGCAGATTGGTGCGACGTGTAAAGGCGTGGAAGGAGACGCTTGAGAACGGCGTTCTGAAACTAAATACGAGTACTTGGCACTAAACTCGACAGATCCCACATCCGTCCGCATAGGCGGTGATTTGGTCGAGCGCACGGACCAGGTTAAATACCTGGGATCTGTTTTTCACACGTCCAGTGACATCGACTGCGATGTCAAGTCAAGTCACGCATTGCTGCCGCGTGGGCCAAATGGCGGGAGATGACCGGTGTCATTTGTGACCCTAAAATGCCGATCCGGTTGAAGGGACAGGTCTACAAAACCATTATTAGACCTGTCCTTTTACATGGCAGTGAGACGTGGCCGATATTGGAGCGACACAAGCAGGAGCTGCGTGTCACGGAAATGAAGATGCTGCGGTGCATGTGTGGGGTCACGCGAATGGACCGCGTGAGAAACTCTCGCATCCGCGGCAGCCTTCACGTCCGTGACATTGCAGACAAGTTGCAAGAGTGTCGCCTTCGTTGGTATGGTCACGTCTTGCGGCAACCGCCGGGCTACGTAGGTAACAAATGTCTGGCCATGTCAGCCCCGCCGGGTCCCGGTAAGAGGGGAAGACCCAAGAAGTGCTGGTTTGACGTCGTAAGGGATGACATGCGTGCCAATGGTCTCACTACAGGGGATGCCGAAGACCGTGCGATGTGGAGGAGAAAATGTAGGAAAGCGGACCCCGGGCGTCGCGAGACGCAACTGGGACAGACGATCGGATGATGACGATGACAAATAATATTATTAAAATTTAAGGCAAACTAAGTTTAGTCGACTGTTCTCACATAAATCTAAAGGAACAATGTAAGTGTAATTTTAATGTTGTAAGCCACACCTACATTTTAAAAGAGCATCCATTGACTTTCTTGCTAGATTCTTCTTAAAGTGTAGGCTAATTTTAGAACTGGCAACTAAAATAGCTCTAATTTTGATATGATTTCAAACACAACATTGATTTTGTTTTTGTATAATTGGTCAAACATCATGTCATCATCAAACTAATGTAATTACTGGCCGTTAGAAAAGAGTGGCCATGAGTTTTATTGTCAGGTTCTTCCTCATGCTCTACCTATTGCTTTGCGAATCTGGCAGTAAATGTAAATGTAGAAGCTATAATCATGGGCGTACCCAGGGGGGGGCAGGGGGGGCAGCTGCCCCCCCACTGGCTTTGCTTTGGTCTCCTACTTTTGTCGATAATAGTACAAAAATAACTTTTTCCCATTTGCAATACCTTATACATCTTTTAAAAACCGTGAGGTACGTCGCTTTTAACTGTTTGTTAGCAGCGTCAAGCCTGACTTGAAACGACTAAAAAACTCACGATCTCTACCTATTAGTTTAACACCGGGCGCCCCCAGTAACTACTCGCAAATCCTCCCTGGGTTCCCGGTAAAGTTTGGTTACCATCGCGGCCTCTTTTAATGGTTTGGGCGTTATCCAGCTTCTTTGGAGTTTAGTTTGGATCCCGCTTTTTGAGGCGGTGAGGCGAGTGTGAAATTTTAAGGTCAATCCGCCGTCTTGGACCTGCTTCTGTAAAAACAGTGGACCATCCAGCGTACTAAACATAGTTATTTAAGAAATTATATAAATAATACCTGTTTTAATTCATATGTATTTCTTATTTACTAGTAGACGCACAGCGGTTTAAACTAAAGAACGGGATAAAAGTAGCCGGAGTTACTTCTTCTACATATAATAAGAGTGCCAGTGAAAGCCCCTATAAAATCGGTTCAGTTGTGTCAGAGATTAGCCGGAACATACAGAAAGAGATACACATTTTAAAAATAGCTTTTTTGTTATGTAAATAACGTATTTGATTTATCAAAATCTAAAGACAAGCAAGATGCATTAGGTGTATTCTGCGATCTATCTAAAGCTTTTGATTGCGTTCAGCATGAAACGCTGTGCATAAAATTACATCACTATGGAATAAGACGCAAAGCTCTCGACCTTCTGTTTTCAAATTCTTCTTCTATTAATAAAAAAAAAGTTTTATGAAAAAGGTTATTACGCTGTTGAAGACTATTTGCAGGACAAGGACGCCTAGAAATTATCTGCTGGCAAAGTGAAATAATATTAAATTGTAAATAGGCCATCAAAAAAACATTCTTAAGTTTCTTGCCGGTTCTTCTCAGGTGGGCCGCGTTCCGAACCGGTGGTCACTCTAAAAATATTAAATTTATCTTTAAACTAGTGTATGACATTTTGTAAGGGCCGTTAAAATGGTCTATGCAAAATAGACTTTTTTCTGTAGACAAAATCTGTAAATTTGGAATTAAAAACAGACATTTTAATTTTATTTATCTTTACATATTAATTTGAACTTAACCAAATAAAAAAAAATATACATTAAAAAATAAATTAAATTTCAAAATTCTAATATATTATTTTATATACTTGTATTTTAAGGAACAACCCTTAAAAAGTAGGTACTATTGAACCCAAACACCATGTCTGCTGTGAATTTTTGAAGAGTCAGCATTAGGTCAAAGTTCTCTATTAATTGTCATTTAACTTAACAGAGTAATCACCCGCCAAAAGTGCCTAACATTATTATGAAAAAAAAGTGATACTCTTACACAGCTGAACCGATATTTACCAAATATACCTAAGAATCACCACCAATAAAAAAACCGCATAAAAATTGGTTTAAGAGCTACGATGCCACAGACAGACACTTACACACCGAAATCTACGTCTTACTTATACACCCCGATTTTTTTTTTAAAAACAGGTAACATTATAAAATATCTGAATTGCCCCCCCACCCCCCCCCCCCTGGCCCAGATCCTGGGTACGCCCATGGCTATAATCTTGACGTTCATAAGTGTTACTTTGTGACCTACATGAATAAAGATATTTCATTTTCATTTAATTTTCATTCAGTGTTTGCTGCAACTGATACTTAACCATGTGTCTAAGTTGTGTGACTACATATTTTATCGTTCCTGAATTTCCGCAGGGTACGAGGAACTCTTTTATATGAAAGTCCTAGTACCTACTAGATAACTGTAATTTGTCATGGTTTATAAATCCCTCTGACAATGTCATAAAATAAAACTTTGAAAAATGTTTTTTGATATATCTCACGGTTTTTGTTGGTTAGAACTTTCAAAACAATATACCTATTGTAGGTTTGTTAAAACTATTCCTCAATCATCATTCCGATTTTATTTCGCCTCTTATGTTGTAAAGTGTTCAGCGGTCTGCTATATTTTTTTTTTTTTTTTTTTTATATTCTCTCCTTGTGTACTACAATCTGTCTCCTTCATGGGACATTCAGAAGTATGTTGGTTGGTGCTTTCGCTGGCTCGCTCAGTATGTGACCTGTGTCACATCCTCATTGTTTAGACAGTATTTATATTTACTGTGATCGGATTAGGTCTTGAGGTATTTTGCGCTTTAATCGTCGCGCTATATTGTGATTCTCCATTAGTGATCGAGCCAGAGTATTTGGGTGTTGTTGGATTCGTTCTTTATAGGACTTGGTATGGCGCACGATTTCCTGCTTCACAGTGGGCATTCGTAGGTCACGGTGTAGTAGTTCGTTGGGTACAAACCAGGGCGCGTTGGTTAACATACGCAGAGCTTTGTTTTGAAACCTCTGTATGATTTCTATATTTGAGTGAGATGCGGTGCCCCACAATTGGATCCCGTACGTCCAGATGGGCTTCAGTATTGCCTTGTACAAGAGTATTTTGTTTTCGAGAGATAGCTTAGACTTTCGCCCTATGAGCCAGTAAAGTTTCCGTGTTTGGATACCAAGTTGCTTCCTCTTAGTGAAAATATGTTTTTGCCAGGTAAGTCTTTTGTCTAAATGCAATCCAAGATATCTCACATGATCTGCTTGTGGGACTTCAATGTTATTTAGTGTGACTGGAGGACAGGATCCTCTTCTCAAAGTAAACGTTACATTGACTGATTTGGTTTCGTTGGCTTTTATCCGCCACTTTTTAAGCCAGTCTGATATGTCATTTAGTCCTTCTTGGAGTATTTGTGAGGCAATTTTTGGGTCACTATGTGCAGCTAGTATGGCGGTATCGTCAGCAAAGGTCCCGGTAGTTAGTGATTCGGATGTCGGCAAGTCTGCAGTGAACAGTAAGTAGAGTATTGGACCCAGCACGCTACCCTGTGGTACTCCTGCCTGTATGGGACAAAGATCAGACAGTGCTTCCCCACTTTGTACTATGAAGTGTCGCTGTTGTAGGAATGATTTTAGTATTCCGTACAGGTGATCTGGTAGGGCGTTTTTTAATTTAAAAAGCAGACCTGCATGCCAAACGCGGTCAAACGCTTGAGATATGTCCAAAAATGCACTGGTACAGTAAGACTTTGCCTCCAGTGATTCCATAATCTTATTTGCTAGTCTGTGCACTTGGTCGACAGTGGCATGTTTACTGCGGAACCCAAACTGATGGTCAGGAATTAGTCCTTTTTCTTTGAGTATAGGTAGGATTCGTTGCAACAGTAGGGATTCAAATATTTTGGATGGGATGGGTAGCAGGCTTATGGGTCTATATGATTTTGCTTCTTCTGGTTGTTTGTCTGGTTTCAGTAGCATTATAATTTGCGCAACCTTCCACTCCAGGGGAAAGAACTGCAGTCTTGTCATGGCGTTAAATAGTGACGTCAGAAAAGTTATGCCAGATTCTGGTAGTTCTTGTAGTATGCGGTTTGTAATAAGGTCGAATCCTGGTGACTTTTTTGGGTCCGATTTTTTTATAGTTCGGACAACTTCTGTTTTTGTAAATTTTAATGGTATTTCCTCCGTATTTTTAGGAGTATTCAAATAATCAGTAATTTCTACGGCATCTTCTGGAGAGCCTTCGTATGGATGAGGAATAAAGACTTTTGAGAGATGTTCTGAGAAGGTTTCGGCTTTCTCTTGGTCCGTCCGCGCCCAGGAACCATCAGACTTTCTCATAGGAGGAGAAACACTAACAGGCCGTTTCAGCCTTCTGGTGGCTTTCCATAATGAATAATCTGATGAAGCAGTAGCATCCAGGCCAATGAGATAATTATGAAATCCGTCGTTACGATCCTTGTCTAGAATGTGTTTCAGCTGTCTGTTGATGTGGTTGAGTTGTTTTTTTACACCAGGGTCTCTGCTTTGCTGCCAATGCTTTCTTATTCTCCTTTTTTGGATTATTTTATCTAATATATGTTTCGCTACATAGTTGTCCGTGCTTCTATGTGGTAGAGGTGGGGTTGAAGACCAGGCTGCATCCTGCACACTGTTGTTGAAGTACAGAACAGCTTCTGTTATTTCGTCTTCAGATTTTAGACTAACTGGTTCCTGGAATGCTTTGTCGATGAGCTCTCGAAATAGAGGCCAGTTAGTTTTTTTGTTATGCAGAACGCATTTTTTGGCGCATTCTTGGGCGGTAGTGTGTAGTTCTACTATGATTGGAGAGTGGTCTGAGGACAGATCCCAGCAACTCCGACACGATATATTGTTATTTACGATTCCTTTGCTGACACAAAAATCGATAACATCCGGGATTTTTCTTTTGTCTGTTGGCCAGTAAGTGGGTTGGCCTGACGATATCACGTTCTAATTTCTTGTTTGGATGCATTTAAAGAGTTCACGCCCTCTGGGTAGAACAAGCCTAGAACCCCAAAACGTGTGCTTGGCATTATAGTCACCTCCTGCAATAAATCTGTCTCCAAGGGATTGAAAAAAGTCATTAAACTCCGTTTCCTTGATAGTAAATCTCGGCGGGCAGTAGAGGGCCGACACTGTAATGTCACTGATCCAGTCCGTTATTACGACGTTTGTTGCTTGGATGTAGTTTTTACAGTAGTCTTGTAGTACATGATGCTTGATGTTAGACCTGACGAGTACAGCAGATCCTCCATGTGCTTTGTTGTCAGGGTGGTTAGTGTGGTACATATTGTATCCAGGTATCCTGAAGTAGCTTTTGGATGTGAAGTGAGTTTCTGCGATCAGTAAAACGTCTATGTGGTGAATTTTAAGGAATATTTTTAACTCTTCCGAGTGATTTGACAAGCCATTAGCATTCCATACACCTAACTTTAGTGCTGTGAATTTAATGACATTTTTGAGATCAGATCGGTTAACGTTTGGGTCATAATTAGCATTTGGTTCATCAGGGCAACAAGTGTGTCTGTAATGGCTTTGTTGGTTTTTTGGTTGTCCTCTTCGACGTTAACGGTTTGCGTCGTAGGTTGTTTAGGGAGTTCTTTTGTGATTGATGCATACGAGTTGCCGTTATTCGTTGTTTTATTTGTAGGTGCTTGTACAACACTTGTAAGTCTTCTTTTGTTTTGGGTGATCGGGGGAGGATATCGGACTTTCAACAGCTCCTTGTAGACTGTACAGCCTTTGTAGTTAGCTGGGTGGTTTCCCTCGCAGAGGACGCATTTAACCTGGTTTGATCTTTCTTTCCGTGGGCAATGTGAAGTGTGATGCGAACCTGCACATTTGACACACCTGGGCTTTCTATTACAGAACTTTTGTGTGTGATTATAATCTTGGCAGTTAGTGCATTGAGGGATTACTCGCTTAGGTCTGGGTGCTTCAAACAATATGCGACAGTGTAATAGCGATTTCACGCTATATATGTCTTTATTATTTTCACGGGATTCTAGTTCGATGTTCCACATTGGTAACGCCTGTTTTGTTCTTGAGTTTTGGATGTTCCAGACATTTGTTACTTTATGGCCAAGCTCCTCAATAGCTATTTTTATTTCTTCTTTATCTGTTGATGCGTGTACATTTTTGAGCACCACTCTAAAGCTGCGATCTTGTTTAGGCTGGTAACTGAAGAATTCTGTGTCTTTAGCTTTCAGTTCTCTGTAAATAGTGGAGTATGATTCTGCTGTTTTCGATTGTATTTTAATTCTGTCGCTTCTTAGTACTTTAATATCATATTCTCCTTTTGCAACTTCTTCTAGTAATTTTTGTAAAGGTTGGATATTTATGACGCCGTCAATAAACAGTGGTGGGGGTCTTATTGATTTTGGTGCTTGTATTTCAGGTTTATCTGCTTGCTCTATATCTTCGAGCCCTGTAAAACTGTTAGATGTTGGTACTGCTGGAGCTGCTAGCCAGTAACTCAATTTTGTTTGTTTTTGGCTACTCTTTATTGCGTCTGGACTGGATCTTTGTCTTTTGCCATAGTGCACTTCTGTGAACTGTTGTTCTTCGGGTTCTCTATCTGTTTCATCTGATAGATCAATGGTCACTTTGTCTTGATTAGTTGTTCCGCTAAAGGAACTTGATCTTGGCCGATTCATAAACATTCCTTTGTGGAGGAGTTGTTGAGTCAACGTTTTTGAGTTATTCTTATCTAATTTTAGCGTATTTTTAGAGGTATTCAAATTGTTCATTTTGTTCCCACGAGTGAGGACGATTTAAAAGTCACTACCTGGGGTGACGCCTATTCCCAGGAGAAGGCAAATACAACAATGGTTGCCCGTTCCACTGAGGTTGGCGTTAGGGACTGATTACCCATCAGACATTCATCCTCTCGGCACGTTGCCCACCTTAGGATTGGGGTTATTTATTTATTTTTCTTTGTAGCGAGGTTTTCTTCCTCGGGGGCCAGACAATTAAGCCAAGCCTCGTAGGTGTTCCGAATTTCAGAGGCCATTTCCTGCCTTTGGTTGGTCGAGTATTCGAGTTAGTTGACCGCCGCTCGATATTCGGCGTTGTTGCTCGTTTAGCACCACCCGGGGGACACGTGTAGGGTGGGTCAGGAAAGATGGTAAATCCTACGGACGCGAGCAACTCCATCCCCCGCGGTCTGCTATATGTACATGCATATATGCACACACTATAGCTGCGTCTCGTAACGGTGTCGCAATTCCATAAATTTTATCTCATCTAAAATGTGCGTACCGTGATAAAAGATTTCACTTCAAAAAAACTAAAACTTTTATTTGTAAGATGCATGCAACCTACAAATGACGACACGCATTTTGCATATCTATACTAATATTATAAAGCTGAAGAGTTTGGCAGAACGCGCTAATCTCAGGAAGTACTGGTCGGATTTAAAAAAATCTTTTGTTTTTGATAGCCTATTTATCGAGGAAGGCTATAGGCTATATATCATTACGCTACTACACTGGGGAGCAGAGCAGTAGTCATAAATGTCGACAAATCGATCAAATTTATATGCATCATTGTAGAATATATAAGCGATGGGATTAAATAGGTGCGACGGTAGGTCGAAATATTACACGGGTGAAGCTCATCTAGTTTATTACATCCACGCTGCGTCATGCAATCGTCAACCACGCTACAAAAAGCTACACAACGTCTCAGTTTTTTTCAACTAGCATTGAGAAAGCACGTATTTTGTTGTGAAAATGTCAAGTGATAATGATGAAGTGATTATAGCATACAATTTTATTAGAAGATGAAGAAACAGGCGAAGACAGTGAAATGAAATGAAATGAAAAATCTTTTTTTATGTAGGTCACAAAGTAACACCTTTGAACGTCAAGATTATTGCTTCTACATTTACACTTACTGCCAGATTCGCACAGCAATAGGTAGAGCCTGAGGAAGAACCTGGCAATAAAACTCATGGCCACTCTTTTCTAACAGCCAGTAATTACAATAGTTTGAGTTACATGATGTTTGACCAAAAATCGGAAAAAATGAATTTATGACGGGCTTGGTAGGGGTGGTGCGCACTAGGTAGCAACAACACACCTACATACACCCATCAGGTACGGTTGGTAATCCCTGGAGATGTGTAAGTAACACTATCTCAAAGAATCACCGGTGCACCAGCTAGCAGAGTATGAGTATAGGGAGTGAGTATGGACCAACCTGGAGCAGAGGAATACCAGAGTTTTTAAAAAGAGGGCGCCAGGTATCTCTCCATCAAACGAATGATGCAATTAAAAAAACCTCATGTTATCAACTTAATAATTATATTTATTTAAACTATATCCATATGTAGACATGAATATACATATATGAAAGTAAAAAGAAATGGCTTAGTCATGCATAGTGGGATCAATACATATATGGTCACTATACACAAATAAGTTTATATTTAGTACAAATATAAATTTAAACCAAAGTATGGAAAGGGGCGTGGCCTAAAATGACAAATATTAAAGCAGTTGTCAGATGCCTTAAAAATATCTAAATTATATACAGACATACATTTGAACTATCTTTGAGTTTTGTTAACACACAACACCGCTTCCTATCATCATCATCATACACTACAACATAACAAGGTAAAAATAAAGTTTCACATTAATATTCCTTGGTGATAATAAAAAGATTATAAAATATGTGTAACTGGAACGTCACATCGGTAGTCCTGTATATTAAAGTAGTTGAAATCTACATAGGCAACAGAGAAATGAATATTTAAAGTTAAAAGTTATTCCTTTTAAACTATCAACATCAGTCGGCCTTTACCGGATTATTATACAGAGAAACAAATTAAAGATTACTACTTATCTGGAAATATCCTCTTTGCACATTGTCTCAGCTTACTTTAAGTCTTCTTACAGACACTCACAAGGAGTAAAAAGACGTAGAATGCAGAGAACGTGAAACACGTTAAACTATCAAATATGATGTTAAAAAACAAAAACATAAACAAAAAACCTAAAACATAAACCAAAACCCTTTTAACAACAGAAAAGTTACAGACATTAGTAATTTGTAATAAAAATCACTTTCACCCTCAACATTATGTTAAGGAATGCAGTCTAAGAGATTATATAGTTTTAACTTACCACTTATTTCAGTGGGGTTTTAACTAGATCCTTCTACCATCAATCTTTTTCATATTATTTGCTAAGTATCTTGAAAAGCAGACTGAAATACAAAGTACAACCATCGTAAGAACATATTATTCGCAAAGGCCAAGTAATCTTACCGATTACGAAGAAACAAATATTCTCACCTCAGCAACAACCATTATGTCTACATATTTGCTAAAAAGACTTCGGATATTAATCCGAATTAAATCACCATGACAGGCATATTCTCATGACGCCATGTCGTCGCAAAAAGGGACGAGCTCCTTTCTTTTTTTTCGCTCGATTACGGCAGGCCAAGTCATACGGCCTATACAGCCTTGACAAAACTTTAACAAAATAATGAAAACCAACATGAAAACCTTACTATTCCTGTTTGTCACACCTCACGCAATACATTATGGGTGGATGTGAGTCAGGACACCCAATCTATCTAAGTTCAATGTCCAGCACCAAACTGAAAGACACCATAGACGCACGCGTTAATTTTAGAACGCGCCAAAAGAGTCGAAACGACCGTTACAGTTTTGACAACGTCAAACTCATGTCGTGCAGAACAAAAACAAACAATGTGAAATATTATAAACTTTTAAATAATTAGACAAATGACTTTAGAGTTATAACTAAAGTATTGTGAAAATTGAGTTTGTTTCCACAAAAGGGATGTATATAAAAATAAGGTTAGTAAATCAAATCTTATGAATATGCAACCGACACTCAGAAGTGTTACAGTTCCTCCTCAGTTGGGTAAAAATTTCTTTTTAAAAAATTTTTTTTTTAAACTCTATATATACAACAACAACAAAAAAAAACTTACAGCAACTATAGACATCAGACACCTATCTAACTAACAGATAACACTCAGCTCTAAAGAGTATGACAAAAACTATTGAAACAGAACGAACAAAACTATGTATAAATACCGTTAAAACTATCTAGTTAATTCTAAATGGCACAAAAAACAACTTATTATATTACAAGATGCCGTTTTATTTACAACCGAGGTAGTATAGGAAAATCTTATATTCCAAGAGATTCCAAAAGTACTAGATCTCGAAACACTGTGTCGAATTAGACGACTACTGAAAGAAAACTCTAAGTATATGTTTTTTTCAGTTATGATTCCTTTTAAATAGTATCAACTCTAACTCAACGTCGAGTTTCTACTTATATGGAGTTTTGGATATAGCTAGGAAAAGCACTAACTACATTTATTGAGGAACGGATTCGCCAGGGCGAACAATGTCCTTTATGTGGAAATTACCAAGATTCTTTCCATCTAAAGATTTTAAAATATAAACAAGAGGACTAAGTTTGTTGTGTATAACACATTTATCTTAGCGGGGAGCTAACTTTGCAGAAAAATGCTTGGAGGCATTTGACAAATGAAAACAACGCTTGTAGACTATTTGACCTTCCATCAATTCCACATTACGTTTTCTCAAATTATAATAACGAGCATTACGTTCATGCGATACGAGTAAACAGTTTCGAACTTTACTGAATATAGTTTCAAGTTCTTTTAACTTGTTAGAAAATTTATTCTCATTATCAACTTCTAAAGAGTTAGGATCAATGGGAGTGGGGTGCGGGGTCCTACTAACATCTTTGGGACCCATATGGGTCGGATCCTCCTCGTGGTGCACCCTGGGCAACGGCAGTAGGGACCACTCCCTTTCACGTGAGGGGGAGTTGTGCTACTCCGGCTAATTCCGACCAAGGCGGCAGCGACCCACTTGTGGATTGCTGTAAAGGTGCTTCTCCACGCATCCCTCTGTTAAGCAGAGGGCACAGCGGAGAACCAATGTAGGTAGCGGATGGGTCCATCACTATCACTGGATATGTCCAGAGACCCTCCGGTGGCGCAAGGAAGACCAACCTGGGTAAATGGTCCCAAATCCCAACATATGCTTGGACACTCGGCGACGGGATGTATAGTCGGGGGGAACTCGGCTGCTAGAGCGTCACCGTCATGGAGGACGTAAAACTCCAAAACTGACATGGGTAAAGCTATCAAAGAAGATACTACCCAGGAGGCAACTCGGGCTATGACCCGTAAATCCTCCCGGACGCATACGCGCTCCGGCAGCCCCACGTACTCTGGGGGGGGCAACACATGTCTATCTAAGAATCAAACTAGGAGCCCGGGACCAAGCTCAAAATCTGATCCCAGTAAGCCCTGCGCGGAGGACGCCCAGGCACCGAGTGCGATGTCGGACTCCGACATCGCAACAAGTGTAAGAAGCGGAGCGAGCACACCTCTCGTACCAGCTGTGGAGCAGTTTCAATTGAAAACCAGCGGTACCAAACGAAAGCTCCCCAAGAGAGGGACAGCTCAGAGGAGAGCAGCAGAGGCGGCGACCTCAAGCGAGGAGGGTACCACGGCTCCTAAGGTCACGGCGGGTGAAGGTCGCAGTCGAGGCAGAGGGCGCACTTCCAATGCAAGGAAGGGCAGTACTACTCGAGCAGGGCAGTTAAGCCAACAAGGGCAATCCGGTGGAGACGAGGAGAATGAGAGGTTGCTTGCAGACCTTATGAAAAAGGTCGCGTCGAGTAAACATGCTGTTGACTCAAATTTCAAGACGAAAACGATGGAACTCTGCTTGGAAGACCCCGAGACTAGGGTCCGCGGTGCGATGCAGACCATCCAGCGCATCGCCACTGGCGGCGTCGAGAGTGACTTATGCCAGTACTGCAAGGGCGGTTAGAGATGCCCGCCCCAGGACGAGGGCGGCTGTAGCTGCTACTGCGGCGGCCTCTGTGGCAACGGAGGCTGTGCCAAAGGCTGCCAAGAAACGTGTCTACGAGTCGGCTTCCTTGGTTCAAGTCAACTCACCACGAGTCCCAAGTGAGCGGGACTGGGAGGTGGCAGGAGCCAAGAACAAGGCAAAAAAGGCTGCCAAGAAGGCAGCCAAAGCCGCCGCGGTGAAGGCGCCGATGAGGCTCCAGGCTCCTCGAAGTACAGCCGTCGTCTTATGCTTGACAGCGGAAGCAACGGAGAGGGGTATGGGATATGCAGAGGTCTTGCGTAAAAGCAAGGCCAATGTCGACCTCAAGGCCCTTGGGATTGAAGGCCTCAAGTTCAAAAAGACGCAAACTGGGGCTTGCCTTCTCGAGGTCCCCGGTTCGACCAGTGGCCCGAAAGCTGATGCCCTAGCATCTCAACTTGCAGAGACACTGGGTGCGGCTGACGTTTGTGTGTCCAGACCAACGAAGTGTGCAGACGTGCGAATCCTAGGTTTGGATGATTCTGCCACAGCAGAAGAAATAATACATGCTGTGGCGGAGGCCGGAGGCTGCCCATCCAATCAGGTAAAAGTCGGAACAATTCGTTTTAGCAACAATGGTCTGGGAACAGTAGTTGCCAGCTGCCCCGTGGCGGTGGCCCAAAAAGTCGCCGACTCGCGAAGCCTTCTAGTGGGCGGCTTCGTTAAGGTGCAGGTACGGCTCCTGCGGCCTCGGCCAGCTAGGTGCTACCGGTGTCTGTCAGTCGGGCATGTGGGAGTGCAATGCACGTCCGCTCTCACCGTGGGGGAACGGTGCTACCGCTGTGCCCAACCCGGTCACAAAGCTGGAGGCTGTAGCGCTCCGCTGTGCTGTTTCAGGTGCACAGCGGAGGGTAAGCCTACGGATCACCAAGTTAGCACGAGAGCCTGCACTGCTTCTTCGATACAGTCTAAGAAGCAAACTGGCAACAGGATGGAAGTCACTGCAGTGCAGCAGCCTACTTCACGGCGGGAGGTGGAGATGGATGCCCAATAATGGACACGTATCTTCGAATCCTGCAGGCTAACATAAACCACTCCATTCTGGGCAAGGATCTTCTGCTCCAAGCTATGTCGGAGTGGTTGATTAATGTAGCAGCTGTCGCTGAGCCGTACATGTTTGGCACTCTTGGAAATGCCTGGGTGGTTGACCTGGACGGCTTATCGGCGCTCGTGTGCGGCACCAGCGCCGGTACCCCTCCACTCACTGTTATTGCAAGAGGTCGAGGTTGTGTGGCGGCAGTCACTGAAGGGATAGCGGTCGTGTCCGCGTACTGTCCACCGAGTCGAACCCTGGATGAATTTGAAGATTGGCTCACTCACCTGGCTGGTGTCGTCGATGCTTGTCGCCCGTACCCCGTATTGGTGCTCGGGGATTTGTTCGGAATGCCTGGTCCGAGACTTGGGGTTCCAGATGCACTAACGCCAGGGGCAGGGTGATGGAAGACTGGGTTGTGTCTTCTGGGCTAGTCCTCTTAAACCGAGGCAACGTGGCAACATTCGTGCGATGGCAGGGCAGTTCCATTGTGGACATTTCGTTCGCAACCCCTACATTAGCACCTCGTGTGCGAAACTGGCGCGTTGTTACGGGTGTGGAGGCAGGGTCCGATCACCGCTATATCCGATTCGACGTCTCCACTCGCATCACAGATGCGCCTGTTATGGCAGTTTCACCGGAACCGCGATGGGCGCTTACTAAACTCAACAAGGAGCCGGAAGCCGCCATCGTTGCGGCCTGGGTCCCGATACCCGAGGGACCTATCGATGTAAAGGAGGAGGCAAAATGGTTTCGGGCAGCTCTGTCACATATCTGCGATGTGGCAATGCCTAGAGTCCAGCCTAAACCTACAAGGCGCCAGGTGTACTGGTGGTCGTCGGAAATTGCACTGCTTAGACAAGCATGTGTAGTCGCACGACGCCGGTACGCTAGGTTTCGTAGGAGGCATCGTCGAACTGATAATGCGGCAGTCCTTGAAATGGAGCTCCTTGAGGGATAGAAGGGCCCTCCAAGCGGCGATCAGGCAGGCCAAAAGACAAGCTCGCCAGGAGCTGCTGGAGACTCTCGAACGAAACCCGTGGGGTCGCCCTTACCTCATGGTGAGAGGTAAACTACGCCCATGGGCTCCCCACTGACTCGAAGTCTTCAGTCAGAGATGCTTGGAGGAGTAGTTGATGCCTTGTTTCCTGCTAGGATGGAGGAGCACACTCCACCATCGATGGTCCCGCCTGAAGCGCATAGCTTGAGAGACGAGGCTACGCCCGAAGTAACTGAGGTGGAGCTAGAAGTAGCGGTTATGCGACTTAAGGCCAAAAACACTGCCCCGGGACCAGACCAGCATTCCTGGCCGAGCGTGGGTTCTGGCCCTGGAGGCTCTCGGACCACGACTGGTACGGCTCTTCAGTTCATGCCTCGAGCAAGGCCAGTTTCCAAAGATTTGGAAGGAGGGGAAACTGGTCTTAATCCGCAAGGAGGGGCGTCCAGCGAACTCCCCATGATCCGGTACCCGGTACGGGCCGGTAGGCGGCTACCGGCCCATCGTGCTACTTGACGAGGTATGCAAACTCTTTGAGCTGATTATAGCTAAGCGCCTCGTCAAGCACCTTAAGGACGTGGGCCCAGATCTGGCGGACAACCAATTTGGTTTTCGTCATGGGCGTTCTACTGAGGATGCCATAATGCGCGTAAGAACCATGGCAGAGAACGCAGTAACCCGGGGTGGGGTGATGCTGGCAGTGTCACTTGACATTGCCAATGCTTTTAACACCTTGCCCTGGAGTTGTGTTAGGGAGGCGCTTAAGTATCACCGCGTACCTTCATACCTCCGTCGCATTGTTGGGTCGTACCTGTCGGACAGAGCGGTTGTCTACCCCAGTCGGGTGGGAATTGGTCGAAGAGAGGTGACGTGCGATGTTCCGCAGGGATCTGTTTTAGGACCGACTCTGTGGAACATTGGTTATGACTGGGTGCTTCGTGGTGCGCTCATGGAGGGTGTTGCAGTAACTACGCTGACGACACTCTCGTAACTGCCCGGGCGGTCACGCACCACGAAGCAATCAGAAAGGCCACGGCCGCTGTGGCCCAAGTCGTTGGACATATCCGGCAGCTGGGCCTCGAGGTGGCCCTGCACAAGTCAGAGGCCTTATTTTTTCATGGGTGTCGGAACCGGCCACCTGAAAATTCCAGCCTAGTCGTAGGAGGCATCAGAATCCCCATCGAGTCATCGATGAAATACCTGGGACTCACACTCGATGGGCGATGGGACTTCGGATATCACTTCCGGAGTCTAGCCCCAAAATTGGAGAAGACAGCACTTGCACTTGCGCAGCTGCTGCCAAACTTGAGAGGGCCCGATAACTCCTGCAGGAGGCTCTATGCTGGGGTCGTGCGATCCATGGCCCTGTACGGGGCTCCGGTGTGGGCGTCGAATCTGACGGCTAGTAACGCTGCAATTCTACGACGCCCACTGCGGGTGCTGGCCATCAGAATCATTAGAGGGTATCGTACGGTATCTTTCGATGCAGCGAGCGTCCTTGCAGGTACTCCTCCATGGGACCTGGAGGCGAGGGCCCTTTCAGCTCTGTATCAATGGCGCAAGGAGGTAATTAGGCAGAATCTGGGTCCTGCTCACCGAGAAATCGAGGAGCAGCGATCTCAGCTGCGCCAGGCTATTGTGCAGGAATGGAAGGAACGTCTTGGGCATCCGAGGGCAGGGCACGTCATAATTGAGGCCGTAAGACCCATCTTAGAGGAATGGCTCGAGAGGCGACATGGCAGCCTCTCCTACCGACTGACGCAGGTACTGACTGGGCATGGGTGCTTCGGTGAGTACTTGCATCGCATAGTCCGGGAGCCATCGCCCGAGTGCCACCACTGCCATGACTCTCCTGTGGACACGCCATTCCACACGTTGGCTGAGTGTACAGCGTGGAGTGATCAGAGGCGTGCCCTCGGGGCCGCCGTCGGTGCGGGGAGCCTCACATTGATGACCCTGGTTTTGGCCATGGTTAGAAGTGCGAGTGCCTGGAACGCCACCGTCTCGTTTTGCGAAGAGGTGATGCGTACGAAAGAGGCGGCGGAAAAGGTTAGGGAAAGAACCAGTATCTTTCCCGGCCGCAGAAGACGCACCGGACGTCGTAGATCCGAGACGGATCTCCGACCTCCATGAGCGTGGGCCTGGGGACAAGGGTTTGGGCTAACCTTGTCCTAGCACAGACAGGCCCAGGGCGGAGCGCGTTGCACTGTGTCTGTGTACGCGTTTCCACACTGTGAGGACCACAACGTCCCCCGATGAGCCGGAGTCGCTGGACCCCCAGCGGCCATGCCTTCGAGGTCCTGGGGATATCCTCCACGGGAATACCCGGGTTTTCGAGCACACAAGGCACTGGAAGACACCGTGCGGTTTAGTCGGTAGGAGTCCGACATGCCCACCTCGCCGCTAGCTCACGGCGATGTGAAGTCCATGAGGATTCCGCACGTTAAAAAAAAAAAAAAAAGGATCAATGGGAGTGTCATCATTATATATAGAACCATCAAGACTCATCTCACGTCCGTGAGTTAAGAAGTACGGAGTATGTTTAGTTACATCGTGTTTAACTGTATTAAGAGCACATTGTATCTCAGATATGTTCTTATCCCAAGTTCGGTGATCAGAACGCACGTACGAAGCTATGGTTCTTACCAATTCACGATTTATACGCTCAGTAGGGTTTGTCTGTGGATGATATCTAGGATTGTAAAAGATATGAGGTAGACTATATTTAACCATTAGGTCTTTAAAGTCTTTTGAAGTGAATTGTGCGCCGTTGTCACAGTAAAGATATTTAGGTACCCCATGTACAAGAAAAAATCCTTTCTCCAAACACTTAACTATCGCTTGGGCAGTTATAGTGCGCAAAGGAAACAAAGTAACATATTTAATAAAGTAATCAGTACACACAAATAAATATTGATTTCTCATATAGGAGGGAGGAAATGGACCAAGAATGTCACAAGAGATAGCCTCGCCTGGCAACGTTATACGTCGTGGTTTACCCATAAATCCAGGACGGGCTAAATTAGTAGGTTTATACCTTTTGCATATTTCACAAGAATCAACATATTCTTTAACATCTTCAAAGAGATTAGGCCAGTAATATATACTAGCTATTTTAAAATGAGTTTTGGCCACACCGAAATGGCCAAAAGTAACCTTATCATAACACTTCGTCAGAATTTCTTTTCGTTCCTCATAAGGCACTACCAACTTCCAGTCTAATTGATCTGTCAGGCGATATTTATTCTGCGAGAAACGATAAAGTTTATTATTTTCAATTTTAAAATTAGGAAGCATAGATGGAGTATCAGAGACCTTTTTAAAGATGTCTAAGTACCAAGGATCTTGAGTAGAAAGAACGTCAATTGAGTTTAAATTGATACGCGAGAACGGAACCAAGACAAATTCCATCAAAAATTTCCGGGAAACCTCTGAATATTCTGTCTTCAGAAACAGTCCTAGCAACAAGAAGTTCTTCTAAGCGAGAAAGGAAAGTACGGACACAAGTGTCCCCCTTAAATTTCAAGTTTAAAGAATTAATATTAAAAATCTTTTCAGGTTTGTAAATAACCTCTCTGACTACAAGCCTCTCAGTAACTACAGAGTCACAGTCATCATCCGAATCCGATGAAGAAGCAGAATCACTATCTTGTAAGCATTCAATTATAGAATTCAATTGCTTTTTGCGAAGCATTACCTCCTCAGTCTCATCAATACGACCTAAACGGCAAAGAAAGTATCTGCAACGAGAGTTTAAACGACCTCTAGCAGATGTAGACAAATCACCTTTAGCTTCTCTTTCGATCTCCTCAACTTTTCGTTGACACACCTCTAATTCCGAAGTCAAATTAACATTGACCAAATCAGTAAATATCAAACTACCCCTTCGAGCAAGTTTCGATGTCTCATTTAACGCTTGACAAAGACTGGATCGTCGCGAGAGATGATTAACTTCTAGTTTACGAATGGACAGTTCATGTGTAATTTCGTCTTTGTGTAAATGAGAGATCTTACATCCAGCTTGTAGAAAATCCATGATAGAAAATTGAATTCTAAATTCAATTCTAATTCAAACAAATATAATTGTTAGGTTATGGCACCTAATCAAAATGAAAAAAAATAGAAAAGAGTAGATATAAGCACGGCATATTTAAAAATATCTCTTTAAGTTTATAAGCTTAAATTGAATATATTGCCTTTCATTCATGTTGGATAGGTTCAAGTTTATCAGCTTTAACTATCTAACCAAATACATAAAAGTAGTAGATTTGTTCAAAAGTAGCTTTGAAACACTATAATGCTTAAGACTAAAGAAAATTTATAAGTTTCCTTTAAAGTACACCTTAAGACTAACAAAACCATAGTGACACACAATTGTGTGATAAGCATGTACTTAATTAAGTACATGCTTATCACTAAATTAAAATACATATTTAATATTTATTTGCATCATTCTCCAAGGTCACACGTTGGGCCGCCAACTTATAACGGTCGACGGGCTTGGTAGGGGTGGTGCGCACTAGGTAGCAACAATACACCTACATACACCCCTGAAGTACGGTTGTTAATCCCTGGAGATGTGTAAGTAACACTATCTCAAAGAATCACCGGTGCACCAGCTAGCAGAGCATGTGTATAGGGAGTGAGTATGGACCAACCTGGAGCAGAGAAATACCAGAATTTATAAAAAGAGGGCGCCAAATATCTCTCCATCAAACGAATGATGCAATTAAAAAACCTCATGTTATCAACTTATTAATTATATTTATTTAAACTATATCCATATGTAGACATGAATATACATATATGAAAGTAAAAAGAAATGGCTTAGTCATGCATAGTGGGATCAATACATATATGGTCACTATACACAAATAAGTTTATATTTAGTACAAATATAAATTTAAACCAAAGTATGGAAAGGGGCGTGGCCTAAAATGACAAATATTAAAGCAGTTGTCAGATGCCTTAAAAATATCTAAATTATATACAGACATACATTTGAACTATCTCTGAGTTTTGTTAACACACAACACCGCTTCCTATCATCATCATCATACACTACAACATAACAAGGTAAAAATAAAGTTTCACATTAATATTCCTTTGTGATAATAAAAAGATTATAAAATATGTGTAACTGGAACGTCACATCGGTAGTCCTGTATATTAAAGTAGTTGAAATCTACATAGGCAACAGAGAAATGAATATTTAAAGTGAAAAGTTATTCCTTTTAAACTATCAACATCAGTCGGCCTTTACCGGATTATTATACAGAGAAACAAATTAAAGATTACTACTTATCTGGATATAAGGTTAAGGAACATCCAAGTCCTTCACATCTCTTCCTATTCCAGAAGTCCAGGTAGTAGGTAACCATAGTAGAGAAAAATATCCTCTTTGCACATTGTCTCAGCTTACTTTAAGTCTTCTTACAGACACTCACAAGGAGTAAAAAGACGTAGAATGCAGAGAACGTGAAACACGTTAAACTATCAAATATTATGTTAAAAAACAAAAACATAAACAAAAAACCTAAAACATAAACCAAAACCTCTTTAACAACAGAAAAGTTACAGACATTAGTAATTTGTAATAAAAATCACTTTCACCCTCAACATTATGTTAAGGAATGCAGTCTAAGAGATTATATAGTTTTAACTTACCACTTATTTCAGTGGGGTTTTAACTAGATCCTTCTACCATCAATCTTTTTCATATTATTTGCTAAGTCTTGAAAGTCTTGTCAAGTCTTGTGCTTGAAAAGCAGACTGAAATACAAAGTACAACCATCGTAAGAACATATTATTCGCAAAGGCCAAGTAATCTTACCGATTACGAAGAAACAAATATTCTTACCTCAGCAACAACCATTATGTCTACATATTTGCTAAAAAGACTTCGGATATTAATCCAAATTAAATCACCATGACAGGCATATTCTCATGACGCCATGTCGTCGCAAAAAGGGACGAGCTCCTTTCTTTTTTTTTCGCTCGATTACGGCAGGACAAGTCATACGGCCTATACAGCCTTGACAAAACTTTAACAAAATAATGAAAACCAACATGAAAACCTTACTATTCCTGTTTGTCACACCTCACGCAATACATTATGGGTGGATGTGAGTCAGGACAGCCAATCTATCTAAGTTCAATGTCCAGCACCAAACTGAAAGACACCATAGACGCACGCGTTAATTTTAGAACGCGCCAAAAGAGTCGAAACGACCGTGACAGTTTTGACAACGTCAAACTCATGTCGTTCAGAACAAAAACAAACAATGTGAAATATTATAAACTTTTAAATAATTAGACAAATGACTTTAGAGTTATAACTAAAGTATTGTGAAAATTTAGTTTGTTTCCACAAAAGGGATGTATATAAAAATAAGGTTAGTAAATCAAATCTTATGAATATGTAACCGACACTCAGAAGTGTTACAAATTTATACAAAACAAAATCAATGTTGTGTGTAAAATGAATTTATACAAAACAAAAAAATCTAAATCAATGTTGTGTTTAAAATCATATCAAAATTAGAGCTATTCTAGTTGCCAGTTCTAAGGGCAGCCTACACTTTAAGAAGAAGAATCTAGCAGTATTGGATTCATTCATACATCGAAAGAAATATAAATTGTAAATTGTTTGTTGCTGCCTGAGAGTTATCAGAAGATGTTTCCGTATTTCAATTATTTTACCGAACTACTAAAATTTAAAAATCACAAACGAAGCATATAATATATTCGTAATATAAATAATAAGTGTGCGTCTCACGAGTAGTGTAGTAATACGCGCGAACCTCATGACGAACACATAACAAGCGACATTGCGGCTCTGTGGACACAGTGTTTTGATTGTGTCTACGCAAGATGCAAGCATTAGTATTGCAATCGTCAATTGGCGAAAGCGTGCGCGAAACGTGCGGTTTACGTGGACTATAGGCCTTAATCAAGTGTGTGTGCGGGTGTACTGACCGCGTATCCCTTGCGCACGGTGGCGCGGCGCGCGCCCGTGTAGTCGGCGCGCTCCACGGCGTCCAGGTAGGCGTCGGCCCAGAACACGAGGCGCGCCGCGGCGTCCAGCGCCAGCGCGCCGGGGTACACCAGCCGCTCGCTGGCCAGCGCCGCGCGCGCCGCGCCGTCCAGCGCCGCCCGCTCCACGCGCGGCGGCGTGGCGCCCCACACGCTCCAGAACATGAGCCTGCACAGCAACACGCGCTGTGTCACTCGCCGAACACCCACCCACACCCACCTGCACCCGCCGCTACTCACCCCGCGCTCGGGTCCAGCGCGAAGCCGTGCACCTTGGCCAGCGCCGAGTCCACGAGCAGGCGGCAGTGGCGCAGCGTCACCTCGCACACGTACAGCGCCTCGCGCCCGCCGTCCACCAGGTACCAGTTGTTCGACACCCAATCGATGGCCAGGAAGCTCACGGCTGCCGGACCGTACACCGGTTTAAATATCGCAGAGAAGCTCGAAAAGTGCCTAATCAGATCATACTAGCGTGCCGCTGATACAAATACAAAAGAGAAAGCAGGAGACAATACGCAAACGAGGATGTATAAACTTGTTTATACGGGTGTGCTTCTAGAATCTAACTCAAACTTTAATAATAAATGAATCAGTTGGACAATCACATCAAGTCTTTATCCGCTAACAAAACTCACAGCTGATGTCGGGGAAGAAGTCGGGCGCGCCCACGACGGTGCGCCGGCTGAAGTCGTCCGCGTCCACGCACACGATGCTCGAGTTGCTGACATTGTGGTGCACGTAGCAGACGCTCCTGGACCAACGACCACACTAGTTTGCAAACCACTATATATGGACGAATATTGACGAGAAAACGTCCTTAAATTGTTTTCGTAGGGAGGTAATTAACAAAAAATACTTACATAATAGTCACGCCTTCACCCCCGAAAGGTGGCAGAGGGTTAAACACCACTGGATAGATATATTTAACTATTAAGGCGAAACTAGTCAATCATTTTAGAGTAAGAAACTTTCAAAGGAGGTGTTGGAGTTTGCTTTATCAGATCATACTGCGCAGGCTATGCGATTTCCCTCTAAAAGAATACCCCTAATCAAAATGTGGCGAAAACGTATTCGCTACATTTGTGACGATAATATTAGAAAATTTACTGATTGTCTCAGTACTTTTACTTTTCCTGACATGTATAGAGAATCTAATCCTAATATAGCATATAACTACTTTATAAAACATTTTAAATATTTTTATGACCAATGTTTTCCTTTTAAAACAGTGACATTTAAAATCTATAAGAAACCGAAATGGATATTACGTGGCGTAAAAAAATTATCAATTTTAAAACGCCAACTACTATGGAAATATAGGAAAAACGCCTGTACTCGAAATATAATAAATACATGAATTATGCAAAAATAATTTTAAAAAATATTAGACTCACAAAGCGATCACAAAACATTTATAAAATTAAGCAGCCGGCAAACATATCCAAAAGCACGTGGAACATAGTAAACAACTCAAGATACAGTATTCCTCGTGATAATATTACTAAAATTCAAGTTGACAATAATATTGTTACGGACCCCTACGAAATAGCCACCGCATTTAACAATTATTTTATAGACAAAGTAAAGCCAATAGCGGGAGCAGGCTATAATGTAACTTCTAAAATAATAGGAACACTAAATTCTATATTTATATCTCCTGGTGTACCAAATGACGATTGATGATTTAGGACTATAGATACACACACTGTGAGATATGATGACATTTGCACAAAAGTAATTAAAGCTGCTAATTTATTAATAAGTGGACATTTAAGTTTTATATTAAATGTATGTATTATTGATGGAACATATCCTAATATAATATAATAAACTTAAAGTGTCAGTTGTAAAGCCACTGTTTAAAAAGAAAATAAAGAACTAATGAAATTCTATAGGCCAATTACACTAGTACCCATATTTTCAAAAGTTTTCGAAAGATACATACATAATAAAATCTATGCGTACTTAGAACATTACAAACTATTATATCAAGAACAAAATGGCTTTACAGCTAATAGAAATACGAACAAAGCTATCTACGATCTCAACGAAAAGATAATTAAGAATGTTGATAAACGGTCACCGGTATGTGCCATCTTTTGTGATATGACGCAGGCTTTCGACTACGTCGATCATTCGATATTATTAAAAAAATTGGAGTCATACGGAATTCGAGGTAACGCATTGGGACTAGTAAAATCCTACCTTTCTGGTAGGACGCAATTTACAAGTATCTCCAGAATTAAAGAAAGAAGTAGAAAAATGAGATAGCATATAGATCAGAATCGCGTGCTGTCACCTATGGCGTGCCACAGGGAAGTATATTGGGACCTCTCTTGTTCATTCTATATATTAATGGCCTACCTAAGTATACTTTACAACCAATGTCTTTGTTTGCAGATGATAGCACAGTTTCTGTTCAATGCCAAAATGCCGAATATTACCTAGATAATATTAATGACTGTTTAGCATCGATTGCTGTACAACAATAAATTAAAAATAAATCTTACAAAAACTCATATTGTGCACTTCAGTCAAAGGCCAAAACCGCGTAACCTATTAATGGCTTATAATAATAAAAAAATAAGAGAGGTGTCCTCATCAAAATTCTTGGGTGTCACTATTGACAAGCGGCTAAATTGGAAGGAACATGTTGAACAAACGTTTAAAAGAGTCAGTAGTTCTGCATACGCTCTAAATAAGCTAGCCCCAATAGTTAATAATGATGCTCTACTTACTGCGTACCATGGCCTATCAGAGTCAATTCTGCGTTATGGTGTTATTTTTTGGGGCAATTCTACTAAACAAAGACGTAGTGTTTAAAGCTCAGAAGTGTTGTGGCCGGGCCATGTTTAGCTTGCAGTCGACAGATAGCTGTAAGCCATATTTTTTTAAAGTATAACATCTTAACACTTCCGTCCCTTTACATTCTCGAGGTAGCACTGTTTGTTCATAATAATCTTCACTTGTTCCCGCGCAACTCAGATTTAGTAATAATACCAAGTTGTGCTTACATAATGCAAACACAACTCTGATGTCCAAGAGTTTACTGTGTATGGCACCAAAAGTGTATAACAAAATACCAGAAGCGTTAAAAAATATAATATAGATACGTTTAAAACAAAGTTAAAGAGAATATTAATTATTAAATGCTACTATAATTTACATGAATTTCTTGATGACAATAATTTAACTCAATTGACATTGAATTGAATGGCAACTGAGCTGTATTTAAATGGCGGACCTTGAAATCTGTATTATGACATAGAATTTTATTTAATCGACATGGATATGATATAAATTACTTGTTTTTTAAATATTGAATTTTACTTTAATACTATGTACTTTTTAATTAACTTGACATTATTTTTAATTTGTATGTCACTTGACAATTTTTACATGATATATTGAATTTGTTGGTCACCACTAGTTACATTATTATTATTTCCGTCTAAACCAAAAAAATAATTTACTTTGCATTCTTTCTTTCTTTTTTTTTGTCTTACATATTATTGTTTTGTTTGTATTATTGTTTTTTTTTCTATAAAATGAAATATTTACACACCACACTACAGTGGTAGAATGTACATGGGGCTTCGTAATTATACGATCATCATTGTAATACCTACATTCACGTAAATAAATGAATCTAAGTCAAAAATATTGCCATTCAGACATAGTTTATTTATTTAAAACATTAAATATCTTTATTTTGGTGACCCAAACATACACAATTATATATAATCTGCCTAAAATTAAAAGTTTGCAACGTTAGTTTTAAACTAAATAACATTTTGCATCTTATTTAATACTATTACAGACTATCTATTAACTGTTAATTACTGGCACTTCCTCATTTTCACACCAAGCCGATAGAAATAACATTAATTTTGCCTCACTAACCAAGCGGTTTATACTCGCGACTAGTGCAACCTTAAGTTAAGTTGCGACGTTTGTTCAAGTTTTAAACATATTACCCGTTACGAGACGAATTCACGTAAATCACACGTGCATGTCCATGTCTCAACTACAGCGAACCCTCAAGAAACGGGCTATTTACAGTGCGCCGATTGTACTGACCGGTTGGAGTAGTGGAAATCGATGGCGCGCACGTTGAGCGCCGACAGCGAGTGGTTCCGTGCGGGCGCGGACGCGGGCGTGGACGCGGGCGTGGACTCGGGCGTGGACTCGGGCGTAGCCTCGGGCGTGGACTCGGGCGCCGGCCAGACGCGCTGCACGCCCGCCTGCGTCAGCACCACCAGCGACAGCGGCTCGTCCGGGGGCTCTGGCGACACTTACACGTTAGCGCCGCTACCCTAATACTGCCTCGACTTTACACTGTTCATCATCATCTAAGCATGTTGTTTTCATATAGTCGTCGGTACGTCATTTTGGCGTTGATCTAGTTAGTCGCCTTCACCACAGGTAACTATTTTATTACCTGAGATTTGTAAGCTTTGTTCCAACACAAAGAAATTCATGTAATTAATATCTGACTAATATTATAAATGCGAAAGTTTCTAAGAATGTATAGATGTATGTTTGTTACTTTATTACGCAAAAACTGCTAAATAGGTTTTGATGAAGCTTTAAAATAGTAAAGGAGATATCTTACACATCAGAATAACATATAGGCTACTTTTTATCCCGGGAATAAAATCCTGTGGGAAACGGGAACGAGAAAACTTCATCGAGCGGTCGGAGTCAAGAAAACTCAGTTGTTACTATCACTTTGTATAATGGAGGTCGACAGGCCAATATAATGATCGGTGAGGTGAACCTGGTAGTAGAGGCGTTGGGGTTCTACGCGGAACAACGAATGGAATGTAATGGAGACGTGACGATGGGCGCCCGATTACGTATTAGTAGCAGTTATAAGACCAAGTTATGTACAGTGTCATACACTACTTTATCTACTCTCATACTATAATACGTAAAACAATATTGCAAATAAAATGATGAATATAATAACAAATTTATTTTTTAAATGTCTAATTACCGTTAATGGCGACACAGTTGCGCTTGTCGTCGTGCAGCGAGTAGCCGGGCGCGCACGCGCACGCGTACGAGCCCGCCGAGTTGTGGCACCGCTGCGCGCACGCGTCCTCCGCCTGGCACTCGTCCGCGTCTGTAACACGGCACGGCGGCTAACGGACGTGTGTGGCTCTAGCTGGCACACTAGCAAAGCCTGAAAATACTAAACTTTAAGAGTAACACACATTATGGATGTATTCAATGCTAGCATTGTCTCGGTGTCTTAGCTCCAAGTTTAGTAGGTTCTGCAAAATATTAATACTTTCATAAGAGTCCGTGAGGAAGCCTATGAGAATAAGGCTTTCAGCTTTAGTTTGCGAAATTAAAACTGAAAGCCATTCGTACATTCGTAATTAGTGAAATGTCCAATTATACAAATTAGATTCGCCCTCTGGGCACTCACCGCGACAGCGTCCGTCGGGCCCGGGCTCGTAGCCCGCGCGGCAGTAGCAGGCCGGGCCGGCGTGCGTGGGCCGGCAGCCGCCCTCGCAGCGCAGCGCCGCGCACGCGCTCGCCGTGACTGTCGGGGACACGCATTATATCAGCATTCACGCTAACACCATTTAAAGTGCATACATCGTTGGTGATGGATGGTTTACCTACAGACTGTTATCGTACAAACACAACGGTGAACAGCAAATTTCAATTTTAAAAAAAGTAAAATATATAGATGTTAAACACTATACGTCATGATTCATAAAATTTTATTAATATTTTTTAGATAAAAACAGCAGCGAACCGCTATCGCAGGTATACACGTACTCATTGCAACTGTATGAAGTGAGCTAATGCAGTAAGCTAACCTTTAAATGCGTTAAATATCAAAGATGTTATCTAGTTGAGTTCAAAAACATACGTACAGTTATCGCAAATGTCCCACTCGTCACTGCCGTCGAGGCAGTGCCTGACCCCGTCGCAGAAGTGGTAGACGGGCTCGCAAATAAACTGGCCGTCGATAGGTGTGGCACAGGGCGCCCAGTTGCCAGGACACTTGAAGTCTTTTTGACCTGTACACCAACACTCGTCAGGAATATAATGTATTAGCTGTACCCGCTACCCTACTCGAGACATACGTGCCTGAGCACGCAATTTATTAATTTAACTATAATGTATGAGTTTTACTATAAATTATAGTTACTACTCCGATCTCTTGGTCAGTAACATGAACAAACATAATGCGCGTGCCCCGCACCGTATGCATCATGTCCCTACATTTGAGAAAACATCCAATCAAACAATCATTTATTCTTTGCTGAACACAGTTCATTACAGTCTTACATCTAGATTTTATAGGACGCTAATGAAGTTATGTTCGGCCAAATTAGGGCATGAAAATCTATTTCTATATATGAGAGTAACGGGCAGGTATAATACACCTTTCTTAATAATAGCTTCAATAATTCCCTTTTGAATTAATTCCTATTATTAATTGTTAAAAGATGTTAAGGTAGTTTATTAAATACTAGCTGACCATCAAGTTGAATTCAAAATGTTGACTTTTTTAACATCGCAAAATGTAGAATTCCGATAAAGTCGAATTCCTCCTATAGTTAAAAATCTAAAATATAAAAAAAGAACTTTAGATCGTTTATTGCCCGTGGTCCACCTGCGTGGGTTCACCTTTGTTGGACCACGGGCAATTATTTTTTAGGACCAAGGGAAAAAGGTATTTTTCGTGGTCCTCCCAGCCGTAAAATGTCTACACAAATAGTTATGTATGTAACTATATATAACAAATAGTTTGAAGAGCAAAGTATGTTTAAAAGAGTAACTACTACGTACCAATGTTATCTCAGTACTATTTAGGTACGTTTATAGTGAAAAAAGAAACACTAGAAAATTGGTAGTGAATATTTCGATAACAAGTTCTGTGAATTCACTAAGATAAAATAATAGGACCAAACGTTAGTGAAGGATAAACGATGAAAGAAGGATGGATTACAGTCAGAGTGATATGTGAAAAAATACCTAGTTAAACTCATTGCAGTCTGATAAATACGAAAAATTTCAAACCTTGGAAATACTTACGAAATTTTACAAAAAATACTAAAGCATAATATATTAAGGTAAAAAAACGGTCTAAACATTTTGCGGACCTCTTTTCAATAATATTTTCCATTTTCCAAATAATCTTTTCGATAGTCGAGGGTCTGGGGTCGTACCCAGGGGGCGGGCAGGGAGGGGCAGCTGCCCCCCCCACCCTGGAGTTGGTTTCGTCTCCTAATTTTGTCGATAAAAGTAGAAAAATCCATCCAAAAAGAAATCCATCGTTAATGATAATAAAGGAGGGGAGGAGGATCCCACCACACACCCTCGATTCGTCAAGAGACTGCTTGGCAGCAAATGTTTTTTTGCTGCCAAATGTCTTGAAGATGCCTCGTGTGTAGGCGAAACACGTGTCGACTTGTCGACTGAATGTCACCTTGTAAAGCGGAGTATTGCAAAAAGTTTTGACAACCTGGAGGGTAAGGTTTCCTTATTCCTGTCCTACATCCCTTTCTTTGAGGAGTTCGGTTCGTCATTCCTCCGTTACAATTAGTAGAGGTTATCCTTTACCGTTGTGCGTTAGGATTGACGAATCGAGGGTGTGTGGTGGGATCCTCCTCCCTTCTTAACTATACCTACATCTCTTAAAAATCTTAAAGCACGCCCCTTTTAACTGTTTGTTAGCAGCGTTAAGCTGGACGTGAAATGACTAAAAAACACACGATCTCTACCTATCAGTTCAACACTGGACGCCCCGAAGTAACTCCTCGCATATCTTCCCTGGGTTCCCGGTAGAATTTGGCTTCAACCGCGGCCTCTCCTAATGGTTTGGGCGTTATCCAGTTTCTTTGGTAGTTTGGATCCCGCTTTTTTAGGCCATCGCCTAAAAAAGCGGGATCCAAACTACGCGAGCGTAAAATTTTAAGGTCAAGCCGTTGTCTTGGGCCTGCTTCTGTAACAACAGCAGGTCATCCAGCGTAGTTTAAACATTGTTACCTATAAGAAATTATATACTTGGTTGTAAGTTATGATGCCACTACTCGTAGGTTACTGGTAATGTGAATGTATATGTGTGGTGTATCCTACGTAAGACAGAAGAGATGCTGTGGCGGCGGAGCTGCTCGCCACATGCCTGCCTTGCTGCTATACTTACACCTTCAGTTCCAAAAGGTTGTGCGAGCGTGTTCTCGGACTTTTACGGAGTCGATGATTATATGAGTAATACTCAAAGTTAGTGAAACGGAGTTTATTTCGCGTGTAACAGAAATAATAATAAATTATAGATAGGCCATCGAAATACATAGAAAAGTCGAGTTCTCTGGAGATCATTTTCATTGCATTATGTCAAAGTAATTAGTAAATTATGATTTCAAATGATAAAAACCGCATTGAAATCGGTCCGTCCGTTTGAGGGCTACGATGCCACAGACAGACCTTAGACTCATACTATGCACATATTCTTGGAGTTATTAGAAGCGACATAGAATACCATTTGTTGAAAAAAAAATACGAAAGAAAATAAAATGTTTATCAAAAAATCTTGTTCCTCTGTCTTAAGTGGCGCTAACGAAGTTGCGCGGGTCAGCTAGTAAAAGATTAATACAATAGTTTTTTAATTGTTCAAATTTATATATGATCCGAGTCATCGGATATATAATTGTGATCTCCTACTTCTGAACATTCTTCGTCATCGCTTTCTGTTTCAGTTGTTTCGACATGTCTTCTATCCTTAGAGATGTATGATCCCCTATGAACACTACTGGTTTTATTTAAATACTAGCTGTGCCACTTCGCACGTGAAATTCTTTAAACACCAGTTGCACCTTTTACATTTACCCATGCCCCTTATAAATTTTCAAATACTTTCATATAAACCTGATATCCTACAACCAGTGAAGGGTAGAATTTTGGGAAATCCCGAAACACGTGTTTATTTTGTTTTAATGAATAGTAAGTATGCGAAATATGGTGTTGCCAATCTTTTAAAATGGAATATCTCCCACAGAAACTTAGAAGCCCTATTTTATCCCTTTATAGGTAAAATCAGGCAAAACCGTGAAACACGTGTCCATTTATTTGTAACCAAAAATACATGTACGTTATTTTATGTTTGTAACTTTGAAAGTGACGAACTTTCATACACAAGTTTGTCCCTTATGTTACTTACTACTTACTAAGGGTTAGAATTTCAAAAAACCCTTTCTTAGTGAGAACCTACTATGTAAGGGTCTCGAATTTTCCGGGGTACAAAGTGCTTCTCCCGCGACAAGATCTTCACCTTATCAAACCGGATAAAGTGACGCGTATCAGAGCTCAGTGCATGCTCCACCACCGGAAAATTCGAGAAGCCATAGAGATAGGGAGGCGGCCGAATTTTAATAGAGATGGGGGCTGGAGTTTACCTCCTACATGGAAGCCGTGCCTTCGTGGTGCTCGTTGTGATGTGGAAAGCGAGTCTGTTGAAGACACAGTGAGCTATGCATGCAGACACGCTCCAAATAGTTTGAATGGGAGCGATAGTGAAGCGGATCTCACGTGTGCCTCGGCGCTACCCTACGTCTACGTTCTTCTCGCGAGCGGCGAGAGCGGATGCGCGCAGTGTGCGTAAAGAGTGCTCGGCGAACGGGTCGCACCTCTGAAAAAGGCTGTCTAAATACAGCTGAAACCGGTCGGTCTATTACTGGTCGTAAAAACGTGAGTAATCCCGTTTACTTATTTATAATGTGTAATAATAACGTTAGTTTTCTAGTTAAAATATATGGGTAGTTTACTCTAAAAATTTCCAGTTCCTAGGTGCAAGGGTTTCGGCTGGGCGTTGATAGATAAGTGAGTCACACGTGATTTTATTAATATAGATTACTCTAAGAACCAGCTGCAATTCTCTGGCTAAAGTTTGACGCATACCGGATCCGTTGCATTAAGCCACATGGAATTTACGAAAATAGTTCGTAATTTTTTTTGTGACAATGATATCCAGTACGGTAGTATAATGTTGGTATCAAAGCCTTTTATTTTCTAACTGCCCGCTTGGCACATCAGATCACTATCTCGCTCGGGCTCGAGCGCCTCTCGCGAGGCCCGAACCGCCCTGGCCCAAGACGTGGCGGCATATATGGCACTACAAGTCAGCAAACTGGGATGGACTGCGAGAGTTCTTTGCGTTGTACCCTCCATGGGAGTCAGTCAGTCAGCCAGCGCCGTGGTTTGATCGACGTTGCAGAGAAGCTAGACTGCTGAAGGACTCTGCCTACAGAGCTTGGACCACGGCTCATGCTAATAATGATATCAACATCTCTAAAGTGCAACGTCAACTAAATGCCTCCCCGAGGGCCAGCAAAAAAACAGTTTTCGATTTCGTCGGCAGAATTGGAGAACGGCTAGCAGGCTACCCTTCTGGGAGTCTCTCCGACACGAGACTAGACCGAGTTAAAATTGTTATGAGAATTGGCCCTGAATATATTACCACACCAAAACCTTATGCTCAATTAGAACCTACGTACAAATATTTTTTAAAAATTTCTTAACATATGATACTTTAGTATTTTTTGGGAAATTTTGTAAGTATATCCAAGGTTTGAAATTTTCGTATTTTTCAGACTGCAATGATTTTAACTATTTTTTCACATTTCACTACTGTAGCAACTGACTTTAATCCCACCTTCTTTCATCATTTTTTCTTTTCTGACGATGTGGTCCTAAGATTTTATCTTAGTGAATTCACTGGACTTGTTATCGAAGTATTCACTACCAGTTTTCTAGTCTTTTTTTTTTCACTATTAACGTACCTGAATAGTACTGAGATAACATTTGGTACGTTGTAGTTAGACTTTTTTAAACATACTTTACTCTTCAAACACTGCTTTTTTAGCAGATTTACTATTATTAAACTTAGAAATACGCGGAGTTAACGTTACTACTGGCAAGCAGCTCCATCTGACTTCTTTTTTTCTTTTCAATTCAAACATCAACAGTTTTTCAAAATTGTTTCTAATCTTGTGTTAGAATTCAAACATGTTATAGCTAGGTCACTTGATCGCTTACAGACGTAGGGGTCCTCGTCGGAGAGGTCGTCGTGTCCGCAGTCGGGGTCACCGTCGCAGCGCCACGCTGCCGCCACGCACATGTTGCTCACTGCGCACCTGAACTCGTCCCCGTGGCATTTCTTGTCCGGAGCTGCGCACAATTACTTGGTTAGGTATATGTACATGTTTGGTGGGACTAAGACAGCAACGTGATATCGAAAACAGCACTGTTTTTGTACTGTAAAATCAAAAACTAAAACTCAGCAAAGCCCTCCGGTAGGCAACTTCGTTATTAAGAACTCTGTGCCGGAACATGATAGGGGGTCTAATTTTTTACCTATTTCACCTAGTTCTAGCCAACTGGTATTTGTCAAAGGTCACATACTGGGGGACTACACAGGCCTCGTAGCTTTGGTGGAAGCGTATTCCGTTACAATCACTAATCAGGTTGAGACCTTCAAGGTTCGACCATTCCATGACGTTGAAAAGAGGAACCTTAACAGGTATGTAATTGAACGTGAAATAAGAGTTCAGTGTAGTGTGTGTGGGGTGGGAGTGATAGTTACGTGCGCAGTCGGTCTCGTCGGAGCCGTCGGCGCAGTGCGCGCGCCCGTCGCAGCGCCACGCGCGCGGCACGCAGCGCCCGCCGTCCGCGCACGCCCACTGCTGCGCCGAGCACGCCGCCACTGACACACACACAATATCTCACTTACTAGCTCGCTACTTTGTTCATTCTACACGCTTAAATGACTATATAAAATTGGTTGTGAAAGTAGCTGACAGCAGCTTACAGGACGCAGCTAGTGCTGCACCACTGTGTTGCAAATTTCCATAGGCTACGGCTACGGTGACCACTTTCTATCAGGTGGGACGTATGTTTGTCTGCCTGTTCCTTATTTTATACCTCAGTGGTATAAAATAAGAAACCTATTTAGTCTAAGACTGTAAAGGATCTCATCTGTCGAGCTGAGAGTTCATCTCGTCTTGCCAACACAGAATATTTGCCCTGACAAAACCAAGTAGCCCAGATTATAGGCATATCAGTAACTTGTCGTTATTATCACCTTGTAGGAAGTACATACTCTATGCCTGTGGCCGATCCTATTCTCGAAGATATATATGGTCACCTCACATTATACTGAGATCGATTTATTATCATCGACAGGAATCTTGTTGATAATAACGCATTTTGTGATGATAATCTATGGTGATGATAGATTGATTGGAACGCCACGCAAAAATTATGTACAGCATGTATTCTTCATTATGTCATGAGGTTGACGTCATGCAGAAATAGCAAATAGCATTGATTACCGCGTTCGATAATATGAAGAGGCTATCGTTACAGATGACAGGATCAAGAGTCTAGACACTGTACGTATTGTGGGGAGGTTCCTGTCACTGATGTGTTGACCTCTGGTAATTTGGTAACTATTTTTTATTAATTTAAATGTGTTTGTAAATGTTAACTAGTGGGAGTACTGCCGTACCTCCAGATGTTATTTAATGAACATACATACAAATGGGTAGCCTTCATACCCGAAGGGAAAATCAGAGGCAAACTATACGCCCACATTAGCCCGTATGCATTTTCAGCACGTAACAGGAGGTGAACCATTGCCAGTGAACCATTGTGTTGAAACGGACAGGCGCAGGTTATGGCTATCTACTGTAGACTTTTTCAAGCCAACCATAAGACCTTCGACTTGGCTTAACCGTGCCGTGTTACTGGCAGCCGGACAGAAAGAAAGAAATATAGAAACACTAGTCAATTAAAATACCACAAAACTGTCACCCATCTCTGGACCAGCCATAGCGAAGGTTGCTTAACGCAGTGTTCCTTCACAGAATACTGATACAATGTAAAAAGTTTGTGCCAAATGTTTGTGTGTGTTTGAAAAGCTGGGCCCGGACACGAGCCGCCCAGGTAGGAAAATCCGACCGAGACCGACCTAGACGAATAAATGACGTCATTCTAGGGTCAATTTAGAGTCAGTACTTTATTCGTCGATTATGTACGTCCCACAGACGTCAATTTACCGCCAGGTTTTTAAGGGTCGTGAATGTACGTTTTAGCGACGTCTCTTTACGTTCGTCCGTTGGTCGTCCATTACTTTCGTAGTACGGTACGTCATTTTACTACCGTGTTCTGCCAGGTTTTTAAGGGTCGTGAATGTACGTTTTAGCGACGTCTCTTTACGTTCGTCCGTTGGTCGTCCATTACTTTCGTAGTACGGTACGTCATTTTACTACCGTGTTCGCTCAAAAAAAAATGGAGTGCTTGATTTGTTATGTCTGGTAAGTAGGTACATACCTATTTGTTTATCCAAGTTTGTATTATAATTATTGCTGTATTTTTTTATGGATATTTATTTTATTACCTACTAAGTCCGCTAACACACTTTGTAGGTACCTACCTAAGTAAGTACCTATCTATCAATCCACCTACTACATACCTATAAAGCCTATTATTGCCTACCACCTACCTCTGTGCCCAGCAAATTCAAACCAAAATCATTGCGCTGTTTGCTATGGTGCTGGGCTGCGGGGGCTGCGGGGGCTGCGTGCGGCGCGGGCGGGGAGCGAGTACCGTTCGCCCCGCCCGCCTGCCGCCCCGTCCCGCTTGCCGAGCCTGTGACGTACTTCATCGCGCTAAACGTAACGTTATCTGTTACTCCATGTAGGTAAAAGTAAACATTTAACAGCTATAATAATTTAAGATAAAGTGGTAATACCTACATAATTATGAATAATAACTAAATATTAACAACCTATGATGTGTAACAACAATTAGTACATGCTGCATGTTATGTACCCTCTAGCAATAATTTTACGTGAAACGAAAACGAAACGTATAGTGTTTTCCCTCCACTTTTACCGGTTGCCCTAACGCCCGGCGTGGTACGCGGCAAGTGCCTTGAGTGCGATGTTGCCAGCTTAAGGTTTCCGCCGATTTTTCCGCCACTTCTAACAAAATTATTACCTATTTGGAATCAGAATCAAAGATTGAAGATTAATAATGTAGCGCGAAAAGGTCGGTGGTCTGAACTAAATAAGATTTTATTTATCGTTGGTACACTTGTAAATACTGTTGGAGTAGATGAGATAATTATAATCTATTTCATTTTTGTATCGATTGCCTGGAGAGCTGGAGACTGCCAAGTCCAGCGTCTTTCAAGTCAAGGTATTTGTAGAAAATCTGTCATTTATTCAGAGATTTTGACCAAATGCGAACTCTAGTAACAGTGAGTAGTGTTAACTAAATAAAGAAAAGTCTATCCATCTGACATTTTACTGCTTACATAATGTCAGATGGATAACTTTTCGATTTTCAGAGGGGCAAAACAAGAGATAGATTAGGGGATATGCGCGTCCCGTTCGCAATTAGCGACTTGAACCGATTGCCTAGCGGTGTAGTGTAGCGAAAATAACTTAAGTCGAGTTGGCAACACTACAACTCTCCATTCTTCCGCGTTTTTGCTGCGTTATTCGCGTCGGTTTTAATTTTACTTCAAGTGCTGTGCTTTATCTCTGAAATATCTTGTTTTCTGTTTGTGTAGCTGTGTTCTATAGATAGAGTGTAAAGTGATAGGTAAGCTAAACATTATGTTTGCTGTTATACAATTTTCGGAATATGACGGCGGTACAGTTTCTGTGGTGAACAAAAATTGGCTGACGCCTAGGCGATGCGATGTTTATTGGCCCCCAGCCAAGGGCTCAAAGGCGTTTGACCGATTCCTTAGCCATCAGGCATCGCCTGACGAAAAATGGAAGCTATATGGGGTGCAAAAAGTTTTTTACGAGACTGGTATGTAATTTCTGTCTGCCTGCTGTTTCTACGTAAGTCACCACCCACACCGGTAATCTGGTGAGTGTGGTACGGGTTCTTTGTTATAAACATCAATGCACGTGCTGTTTTTGTAATAGCCCTTTCAATTTTATTTGTGCATGTGTCTGCCTAACTTTTAAAATAGTCTAACGTGAGAAATTGTCTTGCATAAATTTTCTAAATCTAACCTACCTAATATAGGTGATGTTCTAACCTAGTTGTTAACAATGGTTGTTGGTTCTTGATACCTATTGAGTGCATGTTCTTGCTTGCTTTAGATGACATAGAAAAAGCAAAGAGAAAATTGAAACTGGTGGAGGTGTCTTCTGATATACAGACCGAAGAGGAAACCTCAGTTTCCAAGAGGAAACCTCAGAAGACCAAACGTTATATTTGTAGTAGTGATAGTGATGAGAATGATAATTTTACCAGACCGCCACCCTTAAAAAAACAAGGTTAGACAATGCACTTCTTTTCTTTGGCGATGATTATGTATGCTTGACCTAAATGCAAAATTTTTGTTTCACAGTTATAAGAACGCCACAATACATGAATAAGTCTGATGATCCCTCAAATGATCTTACATCGGATCTACCAATTCTGTCTGCCAGTTTGTTGCAGGGTATGTATAGGTAATAATATGATTTGAGAAAAAAGTTGATTTATGTTAAGTTCGCATAATAATTTAAATAGGGATAATTAAATACATTAATACATACACACTATTATTTCTGTAACTGAGAGATTACAGGTCCTAGAGACTTGAGGAAGCTATGTTTCTTTTAGTATGAAAATAAGTTCACACACGGGAAGTCAGCTTTCATTTAATTTAATTTGCAGGTTTGGAACAGGAGGCTGGAGCTACTTCAACTGCATGGCCCGAAGATATCCATGTTCTAGATACACCAGGACGCAATGTAACTGCAACCACTGAACTATCAGGTATGTAGGCCTCTTGGCGAAAGATCTATATATTATAACATTGTATTTTTTTAGTTGTTATTTAGTAATTGTGTGTTATGTTGTATTGAGTACTTTCTACCCACCTACTATCTGAGGCTGTATTTATTTTTATTTAGTTTGGATGTATGTTTGGCACATACAACCCAGTTGTGGTAATCAGTGTGCAATGTTACTTGTTAATAAATTTGATGTTTTTTTAGGATACCAATCTAAAGTGCTGTCATTGTTATCTCTCATGAAAACACAAAATGATCAAATCATACAAATGTTAAAGCAAAATAAAAATTGTCAAGGCACACTGAAAGAAGATTTCAAATTTCCAATTAAAACTGCTGCAGAGTTGCATGCAACGGAACAACTGATGCTACTGAAAGAAAATTACGACAATTTGGTAAACATTCTTTCATACATTTTACTAGCTTACAGTACAGTAGCTTACAAAGTAGTATTTTAATTATCATTCACAAACAATTAAAACACCACCTTCCTTCCTAAGCAGTTGAGTATAAATATGTTTAGCCAATCCATGAAGCCGGTATTCAGACTCAAGGTCATTTTTGATGGTATTTATTAGATGAGTTTAGTTATCTCTAGATAGCAAAGTGGTCTGCAGTTGCTCAACTGTTTCATGTATATTTACATTTTAAATACATCTCAATTTTGTATTGGTAAGGTTTAAAATTAAATGTTACTACTACTATTTACTACTATATTTTACCTATAATTTAAATAAATTAGTAATTGAAGTACTTACAAAAATTAGAAACAAAATACATACATAAATGACTGATAGCTAATACCTAATTTTTTTATTACAGGTGTCCTATATTAAAATACTGGGTGGCAGTGATGCAGCCTCTAAGGTTTACCGCATCTTGAAATGGGCGTTTACGGACCATGTTGCTGTTCAATACAACTTTTATGGAAAACGATCTAATAAAAAGGCGTTTTGCCATCTGCGCATCCGGGATTGTATTGTTGGTAGGTACCTAAGTTTTTTGATATATCTATATAATTATTTATTTGCTACATTATGGTTACAGCGTTGTTTTGTTTTAAAAATGATGGTTATTCATGTCATGTCATTAAATCTACACAAATATTATAAAGAGGAAAGTTTGTTTTTATTTATGTATGTAATGAATAAACTCAATAACTAATAAGCCGATTTCAAAAATTATTTCACCATTATAAAGCTACATTATTCCTGCATAACATGGCGAATCACTAGTAAAAGTTTTACTAGTGATTCGCCCCGGCTTTGCACGGGAGTCATTTAGTTAAAGGTGAATAATCTGAAGTCATTGCCTTTGAATTTTTCTACCTGTGCGAAGCTGGGGCCTATCGCTAGTCTAGTATAAAAGTAATAATTGTCAGGCACCAGAATTAATTTTGGCGCGTCACTAGATTTAATTTGAATACTGCTGACTACAGTTACGTAATTCATTCGTATTTTTTATTATTATAGAAGGCGTTGTTACCTCAACATCTGGTTGTACAGAAAAAGAAGTAGAGGACTCCATAAAAGTCTGGCTCAAGCATGCCCCTGAACGTGTAAAGAAGAATGACAAACAGATTCAGTGTTAGTTACCATGACAGAAAAGATAAAATACACACCAAAGGCTGTAGTTGGCCAACGTCAAATGTTGAGAAGGGCAAAGGAAGCAAAGTTAAGTCTTATAGCAGGTATAGATGCGCCTAGTACAGTTAGTAGTTTGCCATCTACATCATTGATTAATGTACTTCCCCAAAGTCCGGCACCACATATCAATGACTGTTCCTTCTCTATAGAACCTGAGGTTTCTATAGATCTAAATGATGTACAGGTTACCCCTAATACAGATTTTAACAACGCTAGGGGGGATTTGAAATCAAAATTAATACACTGGGCAACTATTCAGCATCAAATACCACATAATGCTGTGGATAATCTACTCAAAATTTTGACTCCATTTCACCCAGATTTATCTACAAATAGTAGGACATTATTTAGAACCCCAATAAATATAGATGTCACATATTTAGAAACTGGGCAACTTGTTTATTTGGGTCTGCTGTCAGAAATTAAGAAACAAATAAAATTATTTGGTGGTAATGCTGAGGATAGAGAAATTAGTTTAAGTTTTAATATTGATGGACTTCCACTTTTTAAAAGTTCTAACACACAATTATGGCCTATATTGGCCCTGGTTAAGAATATACCTAATGCTAAACCTTTTCCCATTGCTCTTTTTTGTGGAAAAAGCAAACCTGCACCTTTACATGCTTACTTGGTGCAATTTATAGACGAATTAGCAACCTTACTTAGAGATGGGTTCTGCTTTGAGAATTTTCATTACACTGTTAAAGTACATAGTTTTATTTGTGACGCGCCGGCGCGAGCCTTTGTTAAGGGTACAAAACAACATGGTGGTTACTCCGCCTGCGACAAATGCACCGAGCAAGGTGAATACCTGGGCAGAGTTATTTATCAAAGTGTGACAGCACCCAAAAGAACGAATGAATCATTCCGTGCAAAATTAGATGAAGACCACCATGTTGGAGAATCACCGCTCTTGGCAATCCCCATAGACTTGATAAACACATTTCCTATTGATTATATGCATACCATTTGTTTGGGAGTCATGCGTAAGTTGTTAAATGTATGGATCAGTGGAGGTTTAAATGTTCGGTTACGAAGTCTATTAGTGAATTCCATATCAGAAAAACTAATTTATTGCTCAAAATTTATACCAATTGAATTCAATAGAAAACCCCGAAGTTTAACTGAACTGGCCAGATGGAAAGCAACTGAATATAGAATGTTCTTGTTATATGTTGGTCCACTTGTTTTGAAAAAGATCTTGCAACGTTCACTTTATGAAAACTTTTTACTGTTTCATTCAGCTATCACTATTCTTTGTTCAAAAAAACATATAAATGAAATTGGTATAGATGTTGCACAAGAACTATTGCACATGTTTATAAATCATTCCAAATCAGTATATGGTTTAAATTTTTTAGTGTATAATGTTCATTTGCTATGTCATGTAGGAGAGGATGTACGTCTCTATGGCCCACTAGATGAATATTCAGCATTTCCATTTGAAAACTTTTTAAACACCCTAAAGAAATTGGTCCAATCACCTAATAAGCCCTTACAGCAAATTGTTAAAAGATTGAAAGAAATGGAATTTCCTAAGGTATATGATTCTGTACCAAAAACATGTGCTTATGATCATTATGATTCTGGACCTGTTCCTGAGGAGAATGTTTTTGAATGCTTTAAGAGATTAGTATACAATAAATTCACATTCTATGTTGCATCATCTCGTGAAGCGGATTGTTATTGTCTTATTAAGAACAAGAAAGTGTTCAAGATATTTAATATTCTGAAAAATGGTTGTTTCTTTGTCTATGGACGTGAGTTTGTGAACTATCAGCCATTTTATGAATATCCATTTAATTCTGTAACTATTGATGTAATGGAAGTAAAAGAACTTTCTAATTTTAAACTGATCCCTATCAGTGAAATATGTACCAAATGTGTTGTAATTCCTGATGAAAGTTTTACTGTAAGTATCCCATTACTCCATAACTAATTATTATGTATAATTAAAGTACTGTCAGCTGCACTGGAATGTATACAATTCCTGACTTTCAGGGAAATATATAGCAGCATTGCAATAGACATTTACAGGGCAAATGCTGATGTGAATTTTTTAGTTTATGTATTTTGCAATGCCGCTATACACTGAAAGTCAGGGATTGTATACATTCCACTGCAGCTGACTGTAACACTTAGGGTCTAAGAAAGGTATCTCTATAATAACATGTACGTGACCATTTTGTGCCTAATCAATCACTAAGATTAAATTTTCAATAAATTTTATAATTGCATGTATTTCTATTTTTTATAAACCTAGGAGTACCTACCTACCTATCCCTGTAGGAGGGTGGTGTGGGACGTACACCACCCTATAAAGTACGTCTTTCTGACGTCCCAGATTCGTCCTCAGGACACTACCAAAGTACGTTCTATGGACGTCATTATAGGGTCAATAGTTAGGGCCTAAACTAGTCTCTATTGACGTACGAAGTACGTCATTCCAGCATATCATTCCGGCCGTCACTCTGTGACAGCCTTAAGACGACAGCAAAATTCGTCCTCAGGACGCTACCAAAGTACGTTCTATGGACGTCATTATAGGGTCAATAGTTAGGGCCCAAACTAGTCTCTATTGACGTACGAAGTACGTCATTCCAGCATATCATTCTGGCCGTCACTCTGTGACAGCCATTAGACGTCAGCAAATGACGTCGTATGGCTGTGACAAATTGACGTCATCTGCGGAGGCTCCCGACGTAGTAAAATGACGTCAGTACGTCTAAAATGACTGTAAGCGGACGTCAAACTGACGAAAAATTCCTACCTGGGCGGTCGGTCGGAACTAATATTTGAATAATCCACAAATGTTGGTTTCGGAGTTTGGGTGTTTCCTAACCTTCCCTTTGTATTTGATAATCAATTGTACACAGCATTGTGAACAGATTTCTAATTAATTAAATAATATTTAATAAGCCTGTACTGTGGTGTGGTGGTGTGGGGTGAGGGATAACTGATATACATACTTATATATTTGTGAAAACTTAATTTACAGGTACAAAATGCATCCCGTATCACGTTACAGTTTAATTATTTGGAGGAACAGGTGCAGATGTTCCTCCGACATTAAGGTAGTATCTTCTGATCAGGCAAGGTGATCACGCCTAGCGGGCCGCAGTTGTGGCAAACATACATAGCACGATGCAGAACTCTTTGTATCGATGTAGTTCGATAGCTCTGCGCTATGTAATGCTGCTCCATATTATAAAAATAGATAATTATGATTCTGCGGTAGTGGTCAAATCAAGACCGAAGTGAAGCGCGTGTCAGCTACTATGCTTTAAATAAAAAATACTCTATCTTTTATTGGTAGGAGTATTCAGGCACTTTTTGGGAATCATCCAAATAAACAAATCTTATCTGTCCATTACCTTGAAGCTGAACCTTTTGAAGGAAGTAGGGAACCTGTTTTACTAATATGGACACGTGTATCGTTCTTTAAAATGTAAAGTTGTAAGAGCAAGGCCAACAGCCCGTCGCCCGTCGCCGGGAATGTCATTTGTATAATTACCTAGAGGGCAACACAAACAAAGCTGTTAGCTCTTGTTGTTTATCTACGACTGTACGTAGGTAATGGCTGAGAGGCTGAGCGCGGACAATTGTATGTATAGCAGCTCCGACAGTGAGTGATACGAGTCATCACCAGTGCCATTGCCCTTTGTCAACATCGGTCGACGGGGACAATACCGGTTCACAAGTTACAACCTAACTTATTGTTTTATATTAGTGAGAGAATAAAGCCTGCAGATCATGCCGATTCTACCGGCCGCCCGATAAAGTCTATTGGAGTACGATTGTAATAGTAGACTACGAAAAACTGTAAAAATTATACCGTTGGCTTTCTATTGAGCGACGATTTCGTATCTTTTTCAACACGCTAGAAATAGAAGCGGCCCAATGTAGTATTTCAAAGCAACCGTACAGCCGGAAATATCGACGCCCTCCTGCGCCCACTGGTAGTCCGGCAATACTCACGCTACCTATCCTCTAACGCGACGTCTCCTATGGTAAAAGAAACCCATGGAGCAGGATCTGTAATCTACACCGCGTAGAGGATTTGCTAGAGCAGCGTCACGTACCTGATGCTGAGGCTGGCGCGATACCTGAGGCTGACGAAGGTAAAAGTTGCTTCGGCGCGTTGCTGCATCGGAGAGCAAAGTGTTTACAAACTACCCACCGAGGTCTGCGATAGTCCCAATACCCAACGAAAAGAGAAAACAGTGCCTTCACATCGTAGCGCACGTAGGAGTGGGAAGCGTATGTAAATAGCTGGTTTACGTAGAATTCGGTTGCTTTTCTTTGCGAGCAGGCGATGAGAGCAGTTGTGGTAGGTATGAAAACGAAGTACGGCAGGTTTGGGCGTGCGGCGCGCCTCTCTTAGAAATGCGGCGTGGTTATATCGTTGATTCACGAGCACATTTATACTTCCATCTCGACAAAAGTGTATCGAACAACGTAGACCCGGAAGTGGGATGATCAGCACATTCATGACGCGAAATTACAGTGATTTCTAGTCTAAATCTTTTTTGACTCTAAGTACTCTCTTCTCATGCCTGCTCTTCTCGGCCACATACTCAGTGATTGGTTAATGTTAGTGAAAAATTATAAATATCTTGAGCAAGCTGTCCAAGAGTATACTAATGGTAATTAGTATTTTTTTTGGATTTCATATAACCGGTTATATGAAATCCAAACAAAAACAGTATTTTATTTACTAATTTATCAATCACGCCTTATCCCCGAAGAGGTGGCAGAGGCATATTATATGCCCACTTTTCACCATGTGTATTCCTGTCCCACGTAATAGGTGGTGATCCCATTGCCGTGTTAAAATAGACAGACGCAGGTTGTGGCTACCTACTGTAGAAATTTTTCAAGCCGCCCTGCTTGACATAACAACTCCCATGTTACGGGCAAGCGGAACCAACGACTTAACGTGACATTGTTAATAAAAAAATGAATAAGAAAATAGTGCATAAGCAATTTTAAGGAATTACCTAGTATCTCTAAAAACTCACTAGCTAGGAATACGCCCATTTAAATTATTACGTCGAAATTTTAAACATTAGATAATGGATAAACGGGAAAGTCAAAAGTACTCGGACACCCAGACGTGTGTGTACTCGTATGAAGCGATTGATGAATCTTGAAGAAGCGAAAGAAGTATGCATGGACCGCGAAGCCTGGCGATCTGCCCTCTCTGACTACCCCGTCAGGGATACAGCGAGAAGATAGTTTAGTTTTAGATAATGGATATCTTAGAAATGCAAATGGCGTGCCCCTGCCCCTGCACAGCGAGTAACAGATAACCTCACTCGGAGGGGTCAAGCGGAGAGCCCCGGACACGAGGTGACTTCTCGTTCATAACCACTGTCAGTTATTGTTGTCACAGATGGTGATGTATGTAAATAATTATGTAGTTTGACAAAAGCAATTCGAAACGAAAACAGATACAAGTTCTAGTAACTATTAGTATCTAAGATAAAGGTGGTAGGTATATTCTTTATCTTAGGTTAGCATAAATCCAATTTTGACCAAATGCCAGTGGTCCATAAAAATAACTAATAATAATAATAATAAGCCGCTCACACCGGTGTTGCCCTCTGTCGCCTTACAGGCTTATCATGCCTATGGTGATTGTATAGGGGGCCCATCTAGTGAGTTGGCGAGTCACCGTCTGCCAATAGTTTAATAATAATATATTAAAAAGGCAGACGCCGTTTTCATCAATAGCTTAAATCACCCAATCCATTTAACACCCAAACCAATAGCCCATTTCATAGTTAGCACATTTCACAATAGTTTAATTCCCATTAGAGGTGATCCATTACCGTTCTTCTACTTACGGCGGGCGTGGACTATCTGCAGTGAGGGTCCCATTCCCTATTAGATTAAAATTCTCAAAGGGCCTCTGCGTGTTGGACCTATGTCTCCATGTAAGCCTACCAAAAGCCCGGGTATCTTCAAGAAAAAAAAAGAAGATACCCGAGAAAAGAAGAGACTTAATAATAATAATAAATCTTTATTCATTTAAGTCACAAAGTAACACTTATGAACGTCAAGAATATTGCTTCTACATTTACATTTACTGCCAGATTCGCAAAGTTATATGTAGAGCCTGAGGAAGAACCTGGCAATAAAACTCATGGCCACTCTTTTCTAAACGGCAGTGATAACATAAGTTTGATTAACATGATATTTGACCAATTATATAGTAATGAATTTATACAAACAAAAAAACAAAATCAATGTTGTGTTTAAATCATATCAAAATTAGAGCGATTATAGTTGCCGGTTCTAAGGGCAGCCTACCCTTGAAGAAGAAGAATCTGGCAAGAAAGTCAATGGATGCCATTTTAAAATGTAGGAATGGCTTACAACATTAAAATTACACTTACATTGTTCCTTTGGATTTATGTGAGAACAGTCGACTAAACTTAAGTTTACCTTAAATATAAATAAGATTATTTGTAATAATTGCTATAACAGCTATGAGCTGACCAGACCCAACAGACGGCACCCGTTCACGGGTATGACGCATTATATCAGCCATCGCCCTACTCAACCGTATTATAGGGAATAAGGCGACCCGATACATACGCCACCACTGCCAGGACACTTAGGCGAGCATGACATACTCAAAAACTGCACAGCAACTATCATGTTAATTTCAAAGAAATAAATAATCTACATGGTGCTCACACAATAACAAACTCAAATTACATTGTATATTAGTTAATACCGGGACTAAACGCAGCCAATTTAGAAACCTTTAGTTGTCAGACATTTCAAATTATTAATAATGTAGAGATGTAAAAATACAACATATATATGCAGATACAAGGCATACGAGTATCACAAGATTCATTCGAATCCTAAATAGCTCAAGCGAAGAGGAAGCAACTCATTTCCATTTATTTTTATCATTCAAATAATCATTAGTTGTGTAATAGGCCCTTTTCAAGAGGTGCGTCTTAATTTCCGCCTTAAATTTATGTAACGGCAGGTTCATAATGTTTAAAGGAATTTTATTATATAGTCGTACGCCAATTCTTGCAAAAGAGTAGTGAACCTTTTGTAAACGATGATGCGTTCCAATTAATTTATGCTTATTTCTAGTATTTATCGAATGTATGTCACTGTGTCTATTGTATAAATGTATGTTCTGTTTAACTAACATAATATTTGCAAATATATAGGTACTGTGATGCAACCGTTAAAATGCCAATTTCTTTAATTTTTTCTCTAAGATACACTCTAGCACTCAATTTATATTTTGCACGTATAGCTCTCTTCTGGAGTACAAAAATTACTTGTAGATCAGCTGCTTTGCCCCACAGCAAAATGCCGTAAGACATGATACTATGAAAATAACTAAAGTATACCAGCCTGGCAGTTGCCACATCAGTAAGCTGCTTGATTTTACTAACGGCAAAGGCTGCCGAGCTGAGTTTACCTGCAAGACACGTTGTTTGGGCATTCCACTGCAGTTTGCTATCTAAGTTTGCTATCTAAGCTCAATTCTATAATAGGTATATTTTTGATGCAGTTCGACTTGGTTTCTTGTCAAGATCAGTTTATAATTATATTTCTTCATTTTTGTTGTTAGCGGTCACATCTTTGAGAACGCCGCCGTGAGGCGATACCGGTTAAGTTTGCAAAGTAAATGTTGTGGATGGAACAGCACAAGTGGTGTTATTTAATACTAGTTGACGCCCGCGGCCCTGCACGCGTGGTGAAGTTCTCTCGTTCCCGTTTCCCGCAGAAACTTATTCCCGGGATAAAAAGTAGCTTATGTGTTATTCTGATGTATAAGCTATATTATTGTAAAGTTTTATCAAAATCCATTCAGTAGATTTTACGTGAAACGGTAAAAAATATCCATACTCACAAACTTTCGCGTTTATAATATTAGTAGGATGTGTAGCAAGTTCCACCAAGTACTAACAAGATCAGCATTAAAAAAACCGGTCAAGCACGAGTAGAACTCGTGCGCCGCGGGTTCCGTAAGAAATTAGTACCTTATTTAAGATACAAGCCACTTAAGCTAGACTTCCGAATTGTATGTATGGGGACACCTCTAAATGTTTAACTTTTTTATATTTTGGAATGTTTCCTTTATCTGTGCTATAAGACGTAGCCTCGTACCAAATTTCGAATGAGTTCACAGGACGTACCCTGTAGGTTTTGATTCATAAAATTTGCGGTGCAGCATAAACAGTTGTATCTTTTGAAGTAGTTGGTTTAGAAGTTAGATTTTTTTTCAGCTCCAAGAGACATTTCTATTTACAACTTACGCCTGACCAAAAAATAAGTATGTAGGTCTGTACAAAACAAAGAGCTAATGCAACGAAGATTTTGCCAAGTATCTACTGCAATTTAGCATTACTGCCGCCGTCCTACGCCGTCCCCGGCACAACAATCGGTCCATATCTGTAGTATACCGAGTCACTTACTTGTGGTGTAAACGGTACCTAAATCTTCAGCATGATATAGAGCCGTCAATAGTCAGAGTTCTTATCTCATAATTCCCTAGTAGTAAATAAGAGATAAGAAGCTATGCAGGGTCGTCCTCCGACCCCGAAACACTATAGGTACTACAAAAGCAACCGCGCCTACGAAATGTCAGTAAAGAGTCTCGTTAAAACCTGAACTTTGAAAGCACTCGTTGAAGGTTCTCCTAAAAATGATGTTGAAAGGAACAGGTGCACGTGTGACGTTGTCTAAACACATGTGCGGTGCGCGATGTTAGCTGGCAACAAGAGCGAGCGCTTTAGTTGATAGTGCGTGAAAGGGTATCGAAGCCATCGCGTCGACACCCGATAGAGTAATGTAGTCCGCCCTCATCTATTCATATCTCAGCCATTCAGCATGGCTGAAGAGTTCGCACCGCACCGGTTGGTAGGCCGGCGGCTCTACTGTGGCTTAAGTGTGTAGACATATGTACCTACGACTGCCATGCTGAGGTCACGGGTTCGATTCTTGTGTCTAAACATTTGTGTAATCCACAAATGTGTGTACCGGAGTTTGAGTGTAGCTACTACAAAAATATATGTATGTTTATTAGTTATATAGATCCCATAGCCCGAAATTCATTATTTAACGTTTAAAAATTCAAAACCCTATGGCACCTTCTCCCAACCCCTGCAATAAGTAGTAATGCAATAATGTAGACTTAGTAGCGGCGCGAGCGTCGTTTTTTAGCACAGATATACTCTTGTAACTTTGTGATGAAATGACATTTGTTACGTTTAGTAATAATTAATTATAGCAGGTACTGTGCTTAAAATTATTGCTAATAGAGTGTTAGCAAGTAACTATGATTGCTAATGCTAATAACTACTACATTTAAGACTTGCCGCCAGCAAGTTGGTCGCCAAAGTTGTGGTGTCATTACTCATTCGTTCAAACAGATGAACTGGGTACTTGGTTGAATTCCCCACCAACAGTGGATCATTGATAGTGTCCAAGTAATAATAATGCCCACTGTATTTTGTGACTAAAAGATTAACGCGCTCCACTATACTCTACTCGTATTATGGCTCTTATTAATTCAACGTTCATTGAGTGCAAGTGTGGTGCGACTCGACACCTCTCTCAGGGCCGTATTTTAGAACGTTACTCAATCGACGCTTGAGGCTAGTTTTGCCTTATAAATACTACTCTCAAGTGTTTCTTGAGTATTGAGTAAAGAAGAGAAGAAGACCGTCAGCAAAGGATGAAGATTAGTAACAGATGCGCGCCTCATCTACAGACATATACAACTATCGCTCTCCTTCGTAAATGTCCTTCTGCTTATCATTGTTTATCCATACGCACCAGTACGCACCACACCCGAATATTAAGTACTACATTTCTTAAAGCAATGAAATAATTATTTATTTTCAATTGCATGTTTGCCCTGTGATGAATATTTTGATTATAGGTACAATAAATGTCTATTGCGACCCGGTATTCAAACACGCGACTACATGATTCCAGCTACGTGCGGCACTACTGAGGCAGTCTCATCTAGAGAAATATTGAGGGGCCCTGTCTGTATGTAGTCTGTAGTGACTATCTCCGTTTCAGACACAATTATTTAGGCTAATTAGCACAGCAGTACCTTGAGGCATCTCTTCATCCTCCTTCCCCACCCTAGTCGGGAAGTACCTAATCCATGATCATTAACTACAATGTACTACGCTAATAATATTCGTTCAATGATCATGAATTAAGTACTTCCCATTTACGCCTTATCCCCGAAGGGGTGGCAGGGGTATCTGACCACTTTTCACTGTAAGACTGTTTACACTGTTGATTGATGGCACTTGGTGGAACTCGCTACACATCTTGAACAAAAACACTTGTACTGTTCCACTTGTTTATTACTTAAACCTGACCGGTTTCGCCTTACGGCATTTTACCGGTCAGGTTTAAGTAATAAATAACTGGAAAAGTACAAGTGTTTTAGTTCAAGATGTTTCACTGAAAGCATTTATGTTCCACGCAACAGTGGTGGTGAGCCCATTACCGTGTTGATGGATGACAGATGGACAGGGGCAAGTTGTGGCGACCTACTGTTGCCGCCCATAGGACCTTCAACTTGACTTAACGACTGCCATGTTACTGGAAACCGGGATCAGCGGCTTAACTTGCCTTCCGAAGCACGGAAACGCTCGCAAATAGAAACGCCAGAAAGTGGTCACGCATCCGTAGCAGAGTTACAAAACACCCGTGTTAGACCCGAGTGCTTTAATGATTAGTAGTAGTACGTAGTAACGTGTTTTACCATATTGGAATGGGGAGTTATTAAATGTATGGTATGTACTAATTATTTACAAGTACGAGGACTATTCACAGCTGCTGTGTCGCGATCGTCGCCGTCGTTGCTTGGCAAACCGGTTCGCAAGCTTTTTTAAATTATAAAACCGAGATGCTGCGAACGTGGTCTCCGCCTGTTTCCTGTGTTCGTTTTAAAACATTTTAAAATAATGCTTAATTATTCTTCTCCTACTAGGATTCCAACATTAGCGGCGATATTACTCCCATCAGGATGCCCTGCGACTTTTTTGTTATTTCAGTAAATCATTTGCAATTGCAAGGATGGCAGAGATGCGACAATTTAAATATAAAATAACTTCTAATCTAAACCTAGAAGATACAGACAAACCCACAAATTACATTGAACATAATTATATATAGCTACCTACCATTTCTTTTCCAAAGGGATAGGTTGAAGGCTGTCTTGCCACTTGCCATGCTTCTCTAACATTTTAGGATTCTTTCGCTCGGGCCTGAGATATCGTGGACCTGCACCGCCCTTAATTTTCACTCGATTTATTATATATTAGTTATAGAATCTATTTTGATTATTTATTTGGATTTAATAATGGTAGTGTATTCGCGCGGTATACCTACATGATATCTGTAACGTAGCCGTATCGCTCAAATTACGCACTTTGTGGTTTTACGATAATTCTTTATCTTGTGGTTCTGGGCAGGGATGTTATGTAGCTCCGTAACCGTTACCGAAACTATCGGATATCCGAAATAAAAAACTATCCGTAACCGAATCCTAAATAAAAGTATCGGATAAAGACTGAGTCTAATAAATTACGCTATGACAGGTTTTAGTTTTGTCAGTTAGGCTGAGCGCAGATTATAGTCAAGACAGTCTTAAGACAGACTATTGCTTTACAAAACATATGGAACTGCGCACACTTCGAGGAAAACGCGTATTAGACAAAACTGTCTAATACGAGTACCTACAAAATCGTGTGCGTTTCGATTGCTCCGCCACGGTGTCCTATCAAAAAAGCACTCCGTCAAAAATTTGTCAAAATTTGTCAAAACCGAAAGCAACAAACCAAAAATTTGTCAAAGTAAAAATAAAAAAACTATTAGGGTTTAAAGTTGGCCGCGCGAACGAAACGTGGAGGATTGCGCGGCCACGGAGATCTCAGCAACTACATGGGTTAGAGACCTAATTCTTTTTGTCAATTAAAGATTAAATTTGTCAAAAATTGTCAAAAAAAGAATTATAAGCTTTACAGCAATATTTTACGAAATATTCGCCTTTGAAGTTATGGCCGCGCAATCCTCGACTCGTTGTTTCTTTAATGTTGATTATTTTTAAATCGTAAGATTTCTTATAGTAAAATTTATACCAGAAGAATGATCTTAATTTGTCAACACTAATGAAAGCAATAAATACTACTGAAGTTTAGTTAAACCGGAGATACCGGTCCAAAACAAAAAGTCCGTGGCCGCGCGAACGAAACGCTACTTTGTAAGCTGTTATCTCGCTACCTATAATTGCTAGGATTTTGGTGTAAACTTTCATTTATTCGGCATATTAACCTCATTAAAATGACGTATCATTTTACCCTCAAAACCATTTTCAACGCGTGTTAAATCAAAAATAATGATGTCCCATACAATGTTCTACCAGGGTGACCATAATTTCGATTTGATTTGGGAATATCTTTACATTTGCTATATAACTAGAAGACAGCTATGAAATTGAATAACATCTAGGTCATTCTGAAAAAAATATTACGTTTAAATAAAAAACTTGGATATTTCAATAATTAAATTATTTATTCATTAAAAATTATTAAAATGTAGGTAATAATGTAAAAATTGTAAATCTCAACAGTAACATTTAAAAAATCAACAAATATAATAAATGCGATCTTTAATTGATTTGTGGTCTTGGCGTTTGTAACAGAACCGAAATGTCTCCTACTCGATGAAAAAATAATTAGTACATGGTAATACGGTTAACACACGACCGGATTTGATCCGACGGACCCGTATCACGATGCAGCATTCGTGTCAAATGAAAAAAAATGCAATGAAGCAGATAAAAAAATGTTATGGATACGGAATTCTCTCAGATTATAAACAATACATGAAATCTTATTTTCTAAATAAGAAAGTAATATTCCACTATATTATTTTTCATATTTTATCAAAATCTGTAACGTACTTCATTTAAATATTACCATTGACCAGAAAAAAAATGCTAATCAATGCACTTGTAGCGCCACCTGTGACCGCTCTCGGCAACCAAGTGGCTGTTGTTCGGCCGATACTGAAAATATTTTTTATAAAGTAAACGTTATCTCACTAAAAATAAAGTTCAAAATAAAAGCGTCGCCGTCGTAATAATGATTCCGCTGTATCGCCGAAGCGATAGCGCGGACTGAACAACGTTATGGGCAATGAAAATAAGGTCGAAAATAGAACCGCGTAATAACTGTCGGACTCTGTTGAACTAATAATAGGGTTCAAAGTGATTTGACCGCTGGCACTACGCGTACGTCGTGATATTATTAGTGATGTATCGAATACGTTACATTGCACCTTTAAGGGTTTTTTTATGATTACGATTCCTAATTCACTGATCTAGGTGAATTTAACATTCCTCGTAGAATATATACCTTGTGTCTATGTGGCGTAATAACCGTCATATTACGCCATAGAGACGGTATTTGTTGTATTATTTTAATATATAGGGTAATGTAGTCTCTTCGCGTCCACCGCACAGTTCGCGTCCAAAAGATAAAAAAAAGTGCGATATACCCATACCGAGTCTCACTAACAAAAATGAACAGTATGTATTTCTATGAAAGCTTAGATATGTGGTAGGTATATGCATATAAATAAAAGCTTTGTGTGCGTTACCACAATTACGTAGAAAATATGCTAAAATCTTGTACCTATGCAATAAATGCTTGCAGTCGTATTAAATTTTGCAAAAAAAATAGTGTGCAGCAGCGCGTTTCACGGAAAGATTTTAATGGCTTTATTTCAAATTCGGGATACATTGTTGTTTCTAAACCTTAACTATGAACCATATAATAAAGTAATGAAGTTTGTGCTCGAATTTTATTTGATTAACAGTTAGAATAACACTAGACGGGAACTGCACCACCATATTGCGTCCGCAATGGATTCGATCTGCCGTGCTATTATGTAACTTTGACAATTTATGTCGCTTTGGTTTGTTCGATAGCCACCACTCTTTGAAAGCAATTGGCAGGTGGCGTGAAATTGGTATTACGTATTACAATTCAAAGCGACTGAGGCACAGTGGCTTTCAACAAACCTTTTAACGTCTCATCCATTTTTGACATTACGCGGCCATTAAAAAAAATTAAAAACGTCAAATTTCTATCCTTTTTATCTTCTAATAAGTAGAGTGGTTATTTTAAAAAAAATCAAGAAAAAATTTATAAACGTCAAATTTCTATCCTTTTTATCTTCTAATTAGTAGAGTAGTTGTTATTTAAAAAAATATCAAGAAAAATATTTAAAGCGTCAAATTTCTATCCTTTTTATCTTCTAATTAATAGAGAAGGAGGTGTTCGGGGTTACAAAGGGGACCAAAAATCTCTTTATTTCAAGCTCAGACGCACCGGTTAAGAGACATGGCAAAAAAATGTGTAAAAGTTGGTTAGGTAAATATGGACCCGCTTGTGTACGATAAACTATAGGTTAAATTAGTATTGCCACTAACGACGCAAGAGCCCTTTTACCAATACTACATGGGTCCAAATGGCGAAATATTCACATGTCTCGATAAACCTACATAAACGCCCAAAATTATGCTAAGTTTCAACTTCATATAAAATCAATCAAAAATTGATCAAGTCTCGTTTTAATATTTGCCCAAGTCCTAGCTTCTTATAATATATATATCACTTTACCTACCTACTCTCCCAACTTTCTTCCTCGGCAAATCTCAAAATATGGCACGAGCTACCTTAGTAAGTCCCGCAGATTCCCGAAGGCAATGGCAATTTTTAATGAATAAATAATTTAATTATTGAAATATCCAAGTTTTTTATTTAAACGTAATATTTTTTTCAGAATGACCTAGATGTTATTCAATTTCATAGCTGTCCTCTAGTTATATAGCAAATGTAAAGATATTCCCAAATCAAATCGAAATTATGGTCACCTTGGTAGAACATTGTATGGGACATCATTATTTTTGATTTAACACGCGTTGAAAATGGTTTTGAGGGTAAAACGATACGTCATTTTAATGAGGTTAATATGCCGAATAAATGAAAGTTTACACCAAAATCCTAGCAATTATAGGTAGCGAGATAACAGCTTACAAAGCAGCGTTTCGTTCGCGCGGCCACGGACTTTTTGTTTTGGACCGGTATCTCCGGTTTAACTAAACTTCAGTAGTATTTATTGCTTTCATTAGTGTTGACAAATTAAGATCATTCTTCTGGTATAAATTTTACTATAAGAAATCTAACGATTTAAAAAATAATCAACATTACAGAAACAACGAGTGGAGGATTGCGCGGCCATAACTTCAAAGGCGAATATGTCGTAAAATATTGCTGTAAAGCTTATAATTCTATTTTTGTCAATTTTTGATTAATTCAATCTTTAATTGACAAAAAGAATTAGGTCTCTAACCCATGTAGTTGCTGAGATCTCCGTGGCCGCGCAATCCTCCACGTTTCGTTCGCGCGGCCAACTTTAAACCCTAATATCTTTTTTATTTTTACTTTGACAAATTTTTGGTTTGTTGCTTTCGGTTTTGACAAATTTTGACAAATTTTTGACGGAGTGCTTTTTTTGATAGGACACCGTGGCGGAGCAATCGAAACGCACACACAAAATCACCACAGCGACAAGTCTGACTAACGTCTGTCGGCTTCTCTTTTGTGGGTATGCGAGCGCGCACATTGACAACAAAACAGTCTAGCGAGCGATGTATTATTTATTTATACACGTCGCATCATGTTTACGTACGAGGAACTCGTAGAAAAATTAATCGATCAGGTTGAAAAGAGACCAGACTTTTTAAAAAATTGTGCAAGGAATGTTCAGATGTTAATTAAAAAATAAATCAGTGGGACGAGGTAACGATGCAAATAGTCGGTATTGTAGCTCGACGTCCAATGGCCCCGATGGTATTCCTGCGGTGGTTCTTAAGAGGTGTGCAGCGGAGTTGACTCTTGTGCTAACACGCCTGTATCGCCTGTCCTCCTCTACGGGTAGTGTGCCGGATGCGTGTAAGGAGGCTTACGTGCAACCGATCCCCAAGAAAGGGAATACGTGTCAGACCCAGGCAACTATCGCCCATAGACGTCACCTCAGTCATCTGTAAGGTTTTTGAGCTCATCATAAACAAGCAGCTCATGCGTTATCTGGAAGATCACTCCTTAATAAACGACCGGCAATACGGAATTAGGCCGAAACGGTCAACGGGTGATCTTCTAGCATACGTTACAAACCTTTGCGGTGAGGCTATGGACAAGCATGTCGAATCCTTGGCTATCAGCCTGGCCATCGCCAATGCATCACTCCTTTCCAAGCTTCCTTCATATGGCCTGCCCCCTCAACTATGCACTTGGCCCGCAGCTTTCTGCATGAGCGCCGTATTCGGGTCCAATGTGACGGTCAGGCCTAAGATTACTTGCAGAACAAGGGATATGGGATAAACTTGTAAAATGTTCCCACGGGAACTAAAACAATGTCAGTAAACCTCGCAAAGCCTAAACATTAAAACTAGAAAGCTGAAATTTGTTGAATGTATACTTCAAGTCTTTGGATAAGCGATAAAAACGGGATTATTGCGGCTGAAGCCTCACACAGTCTTAACTATCAAATATTGGTACACACCTAAAGTTTGGTGAAAGTATTTATTAGGTATCTATCTTGAATCAGCACTAAGAAAGGGAACCATACCCAACATAAAATTTGGTGAACGTATTCGTTACGTACCTACGTAAGATGAGCAACAAGAAAGAATTCCCGGTATTCCGGTATTAATGATATTCGAAAAAGATTGTCTGACTAGACTATGGTGTGCGCCGTGTTGTAGACAAAACAGTTTTAAAACAGACATGCCTGAAACAATTCTGTCTTAAGACTGTCTTGACTATAATCTGCGCTCAGCCGAGTTTGTTTATGGTTTACACTGATTATGTAAATAGTTTTTATTGTGGGATTATCTCTATCGGACCTAAACGTACGTGAGTGCTCCGAACTCAAAGTATGAGGGTGAACACCTGTCTATGGCGAGCGGTGCGATGATAGAAGGTAGACGTGGGCATTATATCAAACAATTCCTCTGAGCACAAACCATTGTACAGGCGATAGAACACACAATGAAGCGAAGTCTCTCCTATCACGAAGGAGCTCAACACCGCCTTCTAGTAGAGGATCGTTGACAATCCTCATATAACGCCCTCCTACCGAGTCAAAAGGTCGAAGCTGGTATTCAGGTGCACCAGCCAAAAGGTGACAGCAGTATTTCATGTGCGGCCGCACTTGCGACTTATTAAGGAGCAGTGTCTGCTCCGCAGTAAAGTACTGCCGCGCCCTATTGAGCACGCCGAGCTTTTTGGTGGCCTGCTTTGCCTGGTCCTCTAAATAACTACGATATATATAAATTAACCTTCAAATGTACAACCTTAGACAAGAAGGATGGTGGTAGAAAATACACATGATAGGTACATTATGGAGTTCTGCCTAATTAATAAAGAAAGCAACAATTAGACTGCTACAACCATTTAAATACACATGATTACACTTTGCAGGCAAGTAGCATGCCCTCCTATCTGCCAATAGCTACACAAGCAATGCTTACAGGTTTTAGAGGTAATGCACTACTCTTTTAATAGAGAACTAACATTAATATCACACATTATAAATAAGTATTCTGGATTACTCGTGTTAAGACCAGTAATAGACCCAACTGGTTTCAGCTGTATTAAGACAGCTCTTTTCAGAGATGTGAACCGTTCGCCAAGGGCTCTTTTGATGTTTATGTGATTCCCTGCGATTGCACAAAATGTTACATTGGGGAGACAAAACAGAATGTTTCTACTAAACTGAGCGAGCGCATAAGTTCCATGAAGAACCATTACATCAACCGATCCATGGTGGTGAAGCATGCACTGAGCTCTGATACACGTCATTTCATTCGGTTCAGTAAGGTGAAGGTCTTGTTGCGGAAGAGGAAACCGGTCGGTCTATACCTGATCGTTGAATGTGAGTTATCCCGTTTACTTGTTTTTAATGCACTTCTCTTTTTTTTACCACTAAGGTGGCAGACAAGCATATGGCTTTAACACTTTTAGTATGCCATGCCATAGATAGTTTAGGTAGACCAAGTAAAGTATGCCATTTATTACAGAGGAATGTAACTTTAAGAACTCCAATAAATCACATATATAATTTTATCATATTTTTATTATCAAATAATATTACATGCAATAAATATCTTGAAAGCCTCCAGCTGTAAAACCATGTAGTATACCCCATCATGCAAAATAATGTATCCTCTTGTTGCGATACTAGGCAGGCAGCAACGCTCAATACAGGAGGGGGCATGCAAGAGGAGTCTACACCCAGCATTCCTACAAAAAGAGGCAAATTAAATAAGATTAATTGGTAATGTTGAATTAAATTAACTGTGTTGACTGTTAATAATTTATGGAAAAAGAAAACAAATATTTTGAATACAAAATTTAACAAGATTCATTATTGGAGAACAGTGTGATTCACCAAAAAAGTATCAATTAACTAATTTTTATGAAACCTGAATCAATGGACCATTCTTGTTGACTGAATATGTGGATAAATATTTAAGACTGTGTAAAATGATATGATATGCAAAATAAATAAATAAATATATTAAACTATACCTGTGGAGGATGGTGGAACCTCCGTTCCGAGCGAGGAGCCGAGCGTCGCCAGCAGCATAGCTAACGCCGCCGGCGCTCTCCACCCGGCGCAGTCATGCATCTTTTTATGTTTTTTCACTAGACGATTACCCAAAATTCAAATCGCACACACATTTTAACTAACGCGGCCAAACAACACTGCAGCTTAGACCCGGTTCAATTCATAACACAGTAACACTGAAAATTCTATTTTTGAAAGACGCTACGCACAGATAGTGGTTTTCGCGATTGTGGACCGATATTATAGGTCTATTTGTGGCACTGGGTATTATTTAAGTATGTTTTCATAAAATGTTCCGTTGGCTCAAAGTTGAATAATAGCGCTATTAATTATTACAACTTAGTTTTACATGAAAACTATGCCGAAATACGCAGCAATTCTCTGACTGAAAAACAAATTGTAAATTGACTTGACACAGGTGCCTCTTCAATTTTTTTTTGTTAATTGGAGGCATGGAAGCTTTGGCTTTTAAGCCATCAGCATATGAAGCTCTTAAAAACAATACAAAACAAAGAGAATGTAATCACTACGTTTCTGATCTACTTGTAGGCAAAGAGAATGTAGTCACCATATTTATATCGTCATTTTAAGAGTATGGCCAGACCCATCTATCGAGCTAATGAACAACTCGATACCAATGAACAGTGTTACAACTATTTTTAAACATTGATGCAATGGACTCCACTCAGTATATTGATAATTTTTTAAAGCGATTATTTGCTAGATTTCTCATAAATTTTTAATAAAGTGGTATAAGACAACTTGATTCGAGACAGGGATTGAACCTGTGACCTTTGCCTAACGAGGGCAATGTTCTAGCCACCTGAACTACCCGAACCGTATCGAATCAAGTTGAAATTCTCCACCATATTTATATCGTCATTTTAAGAGTATGACCAGACCCATCTATCGAGCTAATGAACAACTCGATACCAATGAACAGTGTTACAACTATTTTTAAACATTGATGCAATGGACTCCACTCAGTATATTGATAAATTTTTAAAGCAATTATTTGCTAAATTTCTCATAAATTTTTAATAAAGTGGAAAAAGACAACTTGATTCGAGACAGGGATTGAACCTGTGACCTTTGCCTAACCAGGGCAATGTTCTAGCCACCTGAACTACCCGAACCGCATCGAATCAAGTTGAAATTCTCCACCATATTTATATCGTCATTTTAAGAGTATGACCAGAGTCATCTATCGAGCTAATGAACAACTCGATACCAATGAACAGTGTTACAACTATTTTTAAACATTGATGCAATGGACTCCACTCAGTATATTGATAAATTTTTAAAGCAATTATTTGCTAAATTCTCATAAATTTTTAAAAAAGTGGTAAAAGACAACTTGATTCGAGACAGGGATTGAACCTGTGACCTTTGCCTAACGAGGGCAATGTTCTAGCCACCTGAACTACCCGAACCGTATCGAATCAAGTTGAAATTCTCCACCATATTTATATCGTCATTTTAAGAGTATGACCACAGCCATCTATCGAGCTAATGAACCACTCGATACCAATGAACAGTGTTACAACTATTTTTAAACATTGATGCAATGGACTCCACTCAGTATATTGATAAATTTTTAAAGCAATTATTTGCTAAATTTCTCATAAATTTTTAATAAAGTGGAAAAAGACAACTTGATTCGAGACAGGGATTGAACCTGTGACCTTTGCCTAACCAGGGCAATGTTCTAGCCACCTCAACTACCCGAACCGTATCGAATCAAGTTGAAATTCTCCACCATATTTATATCGTCATTTTAAGAGTATGACCAGAGCCATCTATCGAGCTAATGAACAACTCGATACCAATGAACAGTGTTACAACTATTTTTAAACATTGATGCAATGGACTCCACTCAGCATATTAATAAATATTTAAAGCAATTATTTGCTAAATTTCTCATATTTTTTTTAATAAAGTGGAAAAAGACAACATGATTCGAGACAGGGATTGAACCTGTGACCTTTGCCTAACCAAGGCAATGTTCTAGCCACCTGAACTACCCGAACCGTATCGAATCAAGTTAAAATTCTCCACCATATTTATATCGTCATTTTAAGAGTATGACCAGAGTCATCTAACGAGCTAATGAACAACTCGATACCAATAAACAGTGTTACAACTATTTTTAAACATTGATGCAATGGACTCCACTCAGTATATTGATAAATTTTTATAGCAATTATTTGCTATATTTCTCATAAATTTTTAATAAAGTGGAAAAAGACAACTTGATTCGAGACAGGGATTGAACCTGTGACCTTTGCCTAACCAGGGCAATGTTCTAGCCACCTCAACTACCCGAACCGTATCGAATCAAGTTGAAATTCTCCACCATATTTATATCGTCATTTTAAGAGTATGACCACAGCCATCTATCGAGCTAATGAACCACTCGATACCAATGAACAGTGTTACAACTATTTTTAAACATTGATGCAATGGACTCCACTCAGTATATTGATAAATTTTTAAAGCAATTATTTGCTAAATTTCTCATAAATTTTTAATAAAGTGGAAAAAGACAACTTGATTCGAGACAGGGATTGAACCTGTGACCTTTGCCTAACCAGGGCAATGTTCTAGCCACCTCAACTACCCGAACCGTATCGAATCAAGTTGAAATTCTCCACCATATTTATATCGTCATTTTAAGAGTATGACCAGAGCCATCTATCGAGCTAATGAACAACTCGATACCAATGAACAGTGTTACAACTATTTTTAAACATTGATGCAATGGACTCCACTCAGCATATTAATAAATATTTAAAGCAATTATTTGCTAAATTTCTCATATTTTTTTTAATAAAGTGGAAAAAGACAACATGATTCGAGACAGGGATTGAACCTGTGACCTTTGCCTAACCAAGGCAATGTTCTAGCCACCTGAACTACCCGAACCGTATCGAATCAAGTTAAAATTCTCCACCATATTTATATCGTCATTTTAAGAGTATGACCAGAGTCATCTAACGAGCTAATGAACAACTCGATACCAATAAACAGTGTTACAACTATTTTTAAACATTGATGCAATGGACTCCACTCAGTATATTGATAAATTTTTATAGCAATTATTTGCTATATTTCTCATAAATTTTTAATAAAGTGGAAAAAGACAACTTGATTCGAGACAGGGATTGAACCTGTGACCTTTGCCTAACCAGGGCAATGTTCTAGCCACCTCAACTACCCGAACCGTATCGAATCAAGTTGAAATTCTCCACCATATTTATATCGTCATTTTAAGAGTATGACCAGAGCCATCTATCGAGCTAATGAACAACTCGATACCAATGAACAGTGTTACAACTATTTTTAAACATTGATGCAATGGACTCCACTCAGCATATTAATAAATATTTAAAGCAATTATTTGCTAAATTTCTCATATTTTTTTTAATAAAGTGGAAAAAGACAACATGATTCGAGACAGGGATTGAACCTGTGACCTTTGCCTAACCAAGGCAATGTTCTAGCCACCTGAACTACCCGAACCGTATCGAATCAAGTTAAAATTCTCCACCATATTTATATCGTCATTTTAAGAGTATGACCAGAGTCATCTATCGAGCTAATGAACAACTCGATACCAATGAACAGTGTTACAACTATTTTTAAACATTGATGCAATGGACTCCACTCAGTATATTGATAAATTTTTAAAGCAATTATTTGTTAAAGCAGAAATCAGAAGAAGAGAAGAATCAGAAGCGCTCGTGGCCTCGCGGTGTCAGTGTTCTGTAAACGATCACAGAGTTACGCAACTTTCACTATGGCTGGTCCTCGGATGGGTGACCACTTTGTGGCATTTACATTTGCGAGCGTTTCCGTGCTTCGGAATGCACGTTAAGCCGTTGGTCCCGGTTGCCAGTAAAATGGCAGTCGTTAAGCCTGGTTGAAGGCCTTATGGGCGGCTTGAAAATTTCAACAGCAGGTAGCCACAATCTGCGTCTGTCTATTTCAACACGGCAATGGGCTCACCACCTATTACGTGGGACAGGAATCCACACGGTGAAAAGTGGGCATATAATATGCCTCTGCCACCCCTTCGGGGATAAGGCGTGATGGATATTTATTTATTTTATTTGTTAAAGCAGTTATTGTGGCTAGAACATTGCCTTGGTTAGGCAAAGGTCATAGGTTCAATCCCTGTCTCGAATCAAGTTGTCTTTTTCCACTTTATTAAAAATTTATGAGAAATTTAGCAAATAATTGCTTTAAAAATTTATCAATATACTGTAATGTAACATTTTTACTTACTTTTTAATTAAATGTTTTATTATACGTTCTCTCCAAATTATCTGCATGACCATTATCTGTAGCATTCATAGGCCTTGATAATTCAAGAGTTTTTATGCTCTCTTAATGTTTGTTTACCTTTTGTAATTTTTAATGTCAGTTAATGACAAGCCTAGATTTTATTTTTAATTTATTGTTAGAGCTGCCAGTAGGTTAGGTTGTATAGATATTAGACCTTGTTATAAATTATGTACTTTTATTAAATAATGATTAAACAATGAAATAATAATTACATGGTTATTAACAAATTAAAATTTAACATATTTACAGAAAACAATACAAAAAGAAGGGGGCGGGTGGTGGGAATTATTACAAGACTGACAATGATGCCCCGACTAGGTGTCGAAGAATTCCTCCCCATCAAAATCAACCGGTAAAGTTCCCATAAGGCTGGCCGCATTGCCACGTTGTATGGCAATGCTTATTCTCTGAGCGAGAAAGAGGCCAGCCCTATGGTCACAAGAAGAATCGACCAGTCGCTTTGCGATATCACTATACAGTGAACGAGCACTTGGGCCCCACGAGCCCAGTGTCTCGACCCCAAACGGCTCAAAAATATAATTACCTATTAAATTATTATATTTGCGCCGCTTGAGAGTCTCGGCACAACCCTCACACTCAGCACTTATTCCCAGCACCTCCTCTCAAGGTGAGCACCAAAAGTAGACTGATCTGACGCCCCGGCTTCCTTCTTTTCCAGAGCATTTCAAAATTTAAATAAGTTTAGAATACAAATAATATAAATTTATAACAAGGTCTAATATCTATACAACCTAACCTACTGGCAGCTCTAACAATAAATTAAAAATAAAATCTAGGCTTGTCATTAACTGACATTAAAAATTACAAAAGGTAAACAAACATTAAGAGAGCATAAAAACTCTTGAATTATCAAGGCCTATGAATGCTACAGATAATGGTCATGCAGATAATTTGGAGAGAACGTATAATAAAACATTTAATTAAAAAGTAAGTAAAAAATTTTACATTACAATACTGAGTGGAGTCCATTGCATCAATGTTTAAAAATAGTTGTAACACTGTTCATTGGTATCGAGTTGTTCATTAGCTCGATAGATGGCTCTGGTCATACTCTTAAAATGACGATAAAAATATGGTGGAGAATTTCAACTTGATTCGATACGGTTCGGGTAGTTCAGGTGGCTAGAACATTGCCCTGGTTAGGCAAAGGTCACAGGTTCAATCCCTGTCTCGAATCAAGTTGTCTTTTTCCACTTTATTAAAAATGTATGAGAAACTTAGCAAATAATTGCTTTAAAAATTTATCAATACATACATGAACGTGTAAGACACTCTAATATATTGTTAAAAAAACTCAGGATACAAACTGAAATAAATTTAGTTGGAGTTGGATGTAAGGTGCGAACGTGACCTATCTAGTATTTCTTCGGGTTCCATGGCAGCCTTACCTGCGAGTGGTGCACCTGCTGCTGACTAACGGACGAGATCATGGCGAAGAAAAGGAAAATTTGAGACAAACCCCTACTTCCCGTGAACTAAGAATCTTGAAATTTGGTATTAAGAAACGTCTTAGCACAGAAAAAGGAAAATTTCCCAAATTTTCAATATTTTACAACCGCTCATTAATAGAGAAAAAGAAAGAGTAGAACTTGGAAAAAAGAGCAATGTAGCCTCGCATGTGCGACTTTGCCAACATCTAAATTAGTCCACGCTACGAAAAAGCCAACGGGACCTAGTTCTGATCCATCCTGTCAAGGCGGTTCTCGAACAACTTGAAACAATAAATCCCCTTGACAGGATGGAATTACGACCGAGCTCCTTGAAGCGGGTGGTACTCCGGTTCTTAGAGAGCTGGCGACCTTATTTAATTCCATCCTCCAGCAGGGACAAAGACCGAAAGCGTGGTGCGGGAGTGCAGTTGCTCCGTTCTTCTAAAAGGTGATAAAACCTTGCTAAGTAACAGCGGCGTAGCTACCCAGGGGCTAGGCGGGGCAGCGCCCCAGGGCCCTCAAGCTCAGGGGGCCCTCGAATCCATACCAGAAAATCTCGAAAAAACTGAAGTTTTGTAAATGTCTCCCATTTTCAAAATAAATATGACAGGTTTGCAACAAACAAAAATGACAATTGACAGAAATTCGAAAGTTCTACCTAGGGAATTGCCCTAATATTAACAATATTTATGGCACGACTAAGTAAAATAAAACCTTAAATCTTTTCCATTTCGTTTTATTGCCCAATACCTACAACAAAAGTGCTCGGACTGCAGAGATAAAAAAGCGTGTAACAACTGTCCTGGCTGCTGGATATTTTATAGGTTTGGAATACAGAAGGTTTAGACAAAATTACCCTATCCTAGTCCCTTTCCTATCTCCGATATCCAGAGGTCTATATTGACACTATCCGGGACATGTACTGTGACTCCGATTCAATGGTTCGGACTGCTGTTGGCGACACGAAACCCTTCCCCATCACCGTCGGGGTACACCAGGGTTCGGTCCTTAGTCCGCTTCTGTTCAGTGTAATATTAGACGAATTGTCGGACAGCATCAGAAACCCACATGAGCAGCCTCCATGGTTGCTCATGTATGCTGACGATATTGCGCTGGCAGACGCGGACAGGGGCAGATTGGTGCGACGTGTAAAGGCGTGGAAGGAGACGCTTGAGAACGGCGGTCTGAAACTAAATGGGGCGAAGACCGAGTACTTGGCAATAAACTCGACAGATCCCACATCCGTCCGCATAGGCGGTGATTTGGTCGAGCGCACGGACCAGGTTAAATCCCTGGAATCTGTTTTTCACACGTCCAGTGACATCGATTGCGATGTCAAGTCACGCATTGCTGCCGCGTGGGCCAAATGGCGGGAGATGACCGGTGTCATTTGTGACCCTAAAATGCCGATCCGGTTGAAGGGACAGGTCTACAAAACCATTATTAGACCTGTCCTTTTACATGGCAGTGAGACGTGGCTGATATTGGAGCGACACAAGCAGGAGCTGCGTGTCACGGAAATGAAGATGCTGCGGTGGATGTGTGGGGTCACGCGGATGGACCGCGTGAGAAACTCTCGCATCCGCGGCAGCCTTCACGTCCGTGACATTGCAGACAAGTTGCAAGAGTGTCGCCTTCGTTGGTATGATCACGTCTTGCGGCTACCGCCGGGCTACGTAGGTAACAAATGTCTGGCCATGTCAGCCGCGCCGGGTCCCGGTAAGAGGGGAAGACCCAAGAAGTGCTGGCTTGACGTCGTAAGGGATGACATGCGTGCCAATGGTACAGGGGATGCCGAAGACCGTGCGAAGTGGAGGAGAAAATGTAGGAAAGCGGACCCCGGGCGTCGCGAGACGCAACTGGGACAGACGCTCGGATGATGATGATGAGTCCCTTTCCTATCTCATCCTTTTTCCTACCCTCTAATCCTTTTCCTACCTTATCCTCTTCCCATCCTTTCTCCGCCAAGCCAAGGTTGCCGTGCCGATGAGCTGCGTGGCTAGGGGCGAGCCTAGTCGTAACGTGCCTGACTGCCGTTGGACCGGGCGACCCCAGAATAAGGGTAGTCTTACCTAGACAAGCGGGGCTCTGTCTAGGCGGACTTTGAATTTTGGATGAATGGATGGATGTCAAAATTCATCCAGAGTTATTAAGCATAATGATGCTGTCCACGTATATTTGTCCATGATGTACTGCATTTCAATTTTGTATTATGTTCTTTTATTTTTGATGTGCGGTGTCATTATGTATTATATTTTCTCATGTACAAGTAAACACAATGTTTTCAAGTATTATTTACGTTTTAATTAATTGCTATAGCCGCTAGTCCACCCTATCAGTGGTAGCAGAGCGTGGTTGAATAAATATCTAGTGGCAAATGGACGCAGCATATTTACAATCGTAAGTAAATGAGAAAATAAAAGTTTTAAAATTAGCTCGAGTATCAGAAGCATAGAACCGTTGAACAAATCAAATTACGATACCTGGTGCTTACAAGCACAGGCGATTCTCATACGATACGATTTGTGGGAATACGCTAGTGGTAATAAAACGTTAGCGGCAACTGCGACTGCCGAAGAAAAGAGTGCGTTCCTAAAGGAAGACTTAAAGGCAAGGTCAGAGCTATTTTTACTTATATCTCCACCAGAACTTAAACAAATTAAAAGGTGTAATACATCCAAGGAGGTATGGGACAAACTAAAGTTTGTACATCAAAGTTCAGGGCCGGCAAGAAAGGCTACGCTATTAAAGCAACTAGTATTGAAGAAAATGACTCCACAAGAAGATGTGAGAGACCATCTCAGTAATTTTATGGACGTAGTAGGTAAATTAGAAGACATGGATGTCAAAATTCATCCAGAGTTATTAAGCATAATGATGTTGTACAGTTTACCTACAAATTTCGATAGCTTCCGAACGGAACGGAAAATCGTAGAAGAGTACGAAGCAAGAAGGCAAACTGATGCGAGTGAACCTCAGACTTCAGAAGCATTCTACACAAAGACGAAGAAAAAGGTACAATTTTGCAAGCAACAGCAAACTTCACATCTAGTGATGAAAGCGAAATTATGAAATGGCACAAGAAATTAGGTCACATTAATGAAAGAGACCTAAAAGAAATGGTTAAAAATAAAGTGATGCGAGGACTCGACTTCAAAGAAAAAACTTTTGGGTACCTGTGAGACTTGTATCAAAGGAAAATTTTCCACTCTACCATTCCAAAGCCATGGACAAATAATCTCTACCGAAGTGCTCCAGATAATTCACAGTGACGTGTGTGGCCCATTTGAGAATGAATCAATGGCCGGATCAAAGTATTTCGTAACATTTATTGACAAGATACTGATTAAAAGAAAAGAGCGAAGTAATTGATAAATTCAAGGAATATAAAAACTGTGTTGAAGTGTTTCATAAGAAGAAAATTCAAAATCTACAATCTGATAATGGAGGCGAATACAGGTCTAAAGCGTTTGACAAATTCCTCAAAGATAACGGTATAAGCCAAAGACTATCTGCACCTTATACCCCACCAGCAAAATGGCATGAGTGAAAGAAAAAATCGGTCGCTGATGGATAAAGCCAGATGTCTGATGCTAGATGCCAATATACCTGCAAAATTTTGGGCAGAAGCAGTAAACACTGCAAACTATTTGATAAATAGAAGCCCAGCAAGAGCTCTCAAAGGCAATTCCCCATATGAGAAATGGGTACAATGAATAAATAGTACATCAGGAAATCACCTACACGTATTCGGAAATAGAGCGTTTGTGATGAACAAAAACCGAAGAGGAAAATTCACAGCCTAAGCCACAGAAGGAGTATTCTTGGGATATGCGGAATATACAAAAGGTTTTAGAATCTATATACCCGAAAGGAATGATGTTGTTATCAGCAGAGATGTAAAAGTAATCGAAAAGATGCATTATGGCGGTACTTCTGCTGAAAAACGTGAAGATCTTATGGAGTAAGATCTTCACCTGAAACAGAACAAATTGACATTTATATTCCAGAAAAAAGAAACAAAATTGATGAGAACTTACCTTTTCAGGAATAAAAACTAACTAACTAACTAACTATCTTCACGCTGTATCCCTGACGGGGTAGTCAGAGAGGACAGATCGCCAGGCTTCGCGATCCATGCATACTTCTTTCGCTTCTTCGAGATTCATCAATCGCTTCATACACGCACGTCTGGGTATCCGAGTACTTTTGACCTTTCCGTTTTTGAGCAATCTGCTCACGTGGTCTTCATATGTAAGTCTCGGCCTACCCTGACTCCTTCTACCCTCTACTTTTGAACAATATATATTCTTCGTCAATCGTTCCTCACTCATTCGTTGGACGTGTCCAAACCAACGGAGCACGCCCTTTTCCAGCTTAACGCTGACACTTTCATTCAAACCTGCCAAATTGCGTATCACTTCGTTACGTATTCGGCCAGCCAAGGTAACGCCGCACAACTTTCGAAGTGATCGCATCTCCACAGCATTCAATTTACTTTCATGCATCTGCTGACATACCCAGGTTTCACTACCGTAAAGCAAAGTTGGCACTAGCACTGCGTTATGAATCGCCAGTCGTGCTTCTTTTACGATGCTTTGTCGCTTTACTAACTGGGACAAAGCACCGTTAACTTTGTTTCCGGCAGCTACTCGCCGTTCCACATCTGAATCACATCTTCCATCCGCGCTAAACATACTTCCTAAATACACAATTTCATTCACTTGCTCTAGACGTTCCTGGTTTACCCTAATCTCGCATTTAGTTCTTACGTCACCTCTTTCAAATACTAGAACCTTAGTTTTACTTGCATTCAAGCGGAGACCCTTACTTTCACACCCCTCTTTCATATTAGTGACTAATGCCTGAAGGTCGGCTTCTGATGAGGCCATGAGCACCGCATCATCAGCGTACAGCAGACAGTTTACTGTAAAGTCACCCAAATTCACACCCATATTAAAATCTTTCAACTTCTGCAGGCAACTGTCCAGATACACTATGAACAGCCAGGCGGACATGACACATCCCTGTTTGACGCCTGTACAGACATCAAAAAGAGGTGACATATCCCCCCCTACTCGCACGCAAGCCTTACAGTCCCTATAAAGCGACTGTATTGCCCGCAGTAGCGAGCCGTCCACACCATATCCTGGCAGCAAGTCCCACAGCGTTTCTCTCACAACGTTATCAAATGCTTTCTCTAGATCCACAAAAGCGCAGAAAACCTTCTGGCTAAGAGCCAGAAACTTTTCCGCGATCATGCGGAGAGAAAACACTTGATCCATGCAACCTCTTCCACGTCGGAATCCGCATTGAGCCTCCCATAAATACCTTTCAGACTTTTCTTGCATTCGTGCCGTTATAACCTTTGCATACACCTTACTAGCTAAGCTGACCAAGCTGATCGCCCTGTAGCTGGAGCAGTTTAGGCGCGAGCCTTTCCCTTTGTAAATAGGTACTACAACTGCTACTCGCCAGTCATCTGGGACCTCACCCGTCCGCCAGCACAAGTTGCATAACAGACATAGTGTGTCCCAGACACGCGACCCACCGTACTTGATCATCTCAGCAGTGACTCTGTCTTTTCCCGTTTTTTTTTCTGTTTTTTTCTGTTTTTTCACTTTTCAGGAATCTAACCCCCTTTATTCCAGCTCTAGTCAAGAACCTGTTGATGAACCATCTCCCACAAGTGGAAGACCACAATGAGACGTGAGACCACCAGCATGGACCAAAGATTATGAGTTAAGTCGCTGCGTGACCATGTTTACGTCAGAAAATAATGACGATTTTGACTGCTCTTTACTCACGTACAAAGAAGCTGTGACTGGCACCGACAGACGAAATTGGGAGAATGCGATAAAAACTGAAATGGAATCATTACAGAAAAATACCACCTGGGTATTAGATGACTAGTCAGAAGCCAAAGGACACAAAATACTGTCGAACAAAGGGGTATTTCGGATTAAAGATGACGATGCGAGCAGAAAGGAAACCTGGATTTCGAAGACATTTATAGCCCAGTAGTAAGTCAATCTGCATTAAAAACTTTATTCATCTAAATCTAAATCTTACTACTTCATGACATTTGACGTCAAAACAGCTTTCTTATACGGAGAGTTAACAGATGAAGTTTATATGAAATTACCTGTTGGCTATGAGACTGACTGCAATACTACAGAAGTAGTTTGCCGATTAAAAAAAACATTGTACGAATTAAAACAAGCTCCATTTACATGGAACAAAACTTTTACCCAAATGATGTTTGATTTGGGATTCAAGACAATCAAAACAGATCGATGCGTTTTCATAAACGAAGATAAGTCAATAATAATCGGACTATTCGTTAATGACGGACTTGTCATAGGAAAGGACAAGAAAAAGATCGAAGTTATTTTGAAGAAACTTGAAACCAAATTTGAAATGAAAAAGAATGAAAATCCAAGTACTTATCTGGGTATGGAAATAAAAAACTCAAAAGAAGGAATAATTCTTACTCAGAGATCCTACATAAATGACGTACTGAAAAAATACAACATTAAAAATGCCAAACCTTGTGACACGCCCGCAAAGTCGATACGGGAAACTGCCCAGGAGAAGGAATATCCCTATAGGGAAGCAGTGGGAAGTTTACTGTACCTGTCTACCAGAACCAGACCAGATATCGCACAAGTGGTCAATCTAGTTAGCAGGAAGGTCGAAAACCCCACTAGAGAAGACGTCACAAAAGTCAAGAAAATATTCAAATATTTAGTGGGAACCAAAGAGAAAGGCATTTTGTTTAAACGAAACAAACCGATAGAGAACATCGATGCTTACAGCGACTCGGATTATGCTGGAGACCCATTGACGCGAAGAAGCACTTCTGGCTCCGTGTGTCCGCCGGAATGGCGGCGATGTGGTTCGCAGCCCGTCACGTCTTGTCTCCCATCGAGGCGGAAAGTGGGCTAGGGATAGCCACTTTGCTACATTTAATGTTAGAGGAGGAATGAAAGACAAAATTGATGAGGTATGCGAGATGATGCGAGCAAGACGACTTGGATGTTTTGTGTGTGAATGAAACAAAGGAAAGGATGTCACCACTACACATGGACCCTATACAGCCTACTGGTTAGGTGTAGCCACTACCAGTACAGCGAGCCAGGGTGTCGGTGTTCTACTGTCCGCGATAGTGAATGAATGTGTGACTGACTATGAATGTGTGAGCCCAAGACTCCTTTGGTTGAGGTTGAAGGTTGGACTTACCCGCATCTTTGTTTTGGGCGTTTATGCTCCGCAAAATGAGCGGTGGCGCCGATCTTCAAGATACCAAAGTGAGAGATAGGCATTTTGGGAGAGAGTGAGCGATATTCTGAGTAAATGTTTGCATTTACTCAGAATATCGCTCACTCTGAGAGAATTGTAATGTTAGGTGAATTTAATGGTTGGGTTGGAGAGAAGCGTGATGGATACGAAACTGTATTGGGCAAGTTTGGTGACGAACGAGTGAATGAAAATGGTGAGAGTTTGCTTGAAGTATGTTTGGAGAGGAATCTTGTGGTAACTAACACCATATTTAACCACAAACAGATTCATTTGTATATTAGACAAGAGGGAAACCAGAGAAGTATGATTGATTTTGTGATTGTAGATGCAAGACTAAGAAAGAAAGTCTTAGACACCGGGGCATACAGCGGTGCCGGGATTGATACAGATGACTTCTTGATTATCAGCCGAGTAAGAGGTCTGTTTCAACGGTGGCGGCATCGTGTGTGTGAACCTGTAAGTGTACTAGAGCGCATAAAAGTTGAAAATTTGCAAGAGATGAGCATAAAAGTAGGATTCGTGAGTAAATTGAGTAAGAAATTTAAAAATTTTGATGAAGTATGTGAGATTGAAGAATTATGGAAGACGCTTAAGGAAGATCTAGTGGAAGTTGCGGTGGAAGTGTGTGGGGTAAATAAAAAAAGCCAAGGATGTAAGGTGAAGAGAATGTGTGGAGAAGTCATGAGAGCATTATCCGACAAGAAGAAGGCATGGTTGGACTGGCTGACTTCATAGGCGAATCAAAGAATGCAGAGGGCAACGGAGGAGGATGTAAAAATGGCAAAGAATGAATATAAAAGGTATAAACGAGTTGCAAAAGAAGTTATGAAAAGAGAGAAAGAGAATGATAGGGATAAATTTAATTGTAGGTTATCTGATAATTTCCAGCAGAATATAATTTTTTTTTGGAAATCTATAAAATCTGTGAGGGGTCAACAAACATCATCGAAACTCAGTAATATCAGAAACCAGGATGGCAGTTTATTTTGAAAGCTTATATGAAAAAGAGGATTTGGAAGCACAAACGAGTTCTTGGGAAAGGAATGAACTAAGCAACGAAAGCATCATAAGTATGGAAGAAATTGTGGAAGCATTGAGTAGTATGAAATTGGGTAAGGCTGCTGGATTTTATAGGATTTCTGTCGAGATGCTGAAAGCGGGACATGGGGTGGTAGCTTGCCAGCTGTACCGCCTTTTTAATCTTTGCTGGAGGAGTGGCAGCGTGCCAGGAGATTGGTGCAAGGCTGTCATCGTGCCGCTTTACAAAGGAAAAGGGTCACAGCAAGAGTGCTAAAACTACCGCGGCATAAGCTTGCTTAGCATCGTCGGCAAATTGTATGCAAAAGTTTCGATAAAAAGAGTGATGAATGAAACTGAAGGGAAAATGTGGGATGTACAAGCAGGATTTATGAAAGGAAGAGGATGCACGGATTAAGTCTTTTCCTTACGTTGCATAGCCGAAATTTTTTTGGTGACATGTCAAAAGGTCTATTGCATATTTGTAGACTTGGAAAAGGCCTATGACCGAGGGGTGAGGCATGAACTATGGACAGCACTGTCCAAGTATGGAGTAAGCAGTCACTTGATACGAGCACTGATATCTCTCTATGAGGGCTCCAGTACATGTGTCAGGATAGAACGGAGCTTGCACAGACCTTTTTCACATTGAAAAAGGTGTGACACAGGGTTGTGTAGCGTCACCGGCGCTGTTTAACCTATACATGGACAGTTGTTTGAAAGAACTACAAGAGAGTGCGTATGGTTTAAAAATGAATGAACTGACTGTCAAATGCCTCCTATACGCTGATGACCAGGTAATACTGGCATCATCGGCGGAGGAGTTGCAGTTGACGGTTAACATTATGCATGATACGCTAAAAAGCAAAGGAATGAAAGTGAATGTAAATAAAACAAAAGTAATGGTTTTTGAAAGAGAGGAAAGTATGACGGATTGCTCGATTTTTGTGGAAGGAAAACGAGTGGAACAGGTGAAAGAATTTGTATATTTAGTTCAAAATTTGTGAGAGATGGAAAGTGTGATTGTGACATTGAACGAAGAGTTTTGGCTGAAAATCAAGTGAATGGAGCCATGCACGCCTTTAGGAGCAGTCAGAACGTGTCTGAGAAGGCAAGACTGGCTGTTCATAGAGGAGTACTTGTTCCTACACTCATGTATGGCAGTGAAAGTTGGGTGTGGCAGAAGAAGCATAGAAGTAAAATTAATGCTGTGGAAATGAGAAGTCTGCGGAGTATAGCTGGAGTGAAATTGATGGACAAAGAAAGGAACAGTGTAATAAGGGAACATTGCGGTATGGTAGAAGAAGTAGTGACTAAGATAGAAAAAGGTATGCTTAGATGGTTCGGACACGTGGAGAGGATGGATGAAAGTAGACTAACGAAACAGATTTATCAGAAGAGAGTGAATGGGCAAACTGGTAAGGGGCGACCTCGACGTACATATGTCAATCAAATAGAGGACATTTTGGAAAAAGGTCAGGTCAAGAGTACCCTTAACCGGCGTGTGTGTATGAAAACGCTTATGAAAGTGGAAGAAGTGAAAGTTGTATGCCAGGATCGTAGCAAGTGGAAAGCCATAGTCTCTGCCTACCCCGATGGGAGACAGGCGTGACGATATGTATGTATGTATGTATGTACCTACACCAAGTTGTTAATTGTAATTCATGTTGTTACTGTTTAATATTTTCATTACCTGCCCTGCAGTGCACGAAAAAGAGCTGGGTGCATGGGGCCCTACCACAACCTTCGGGGCCCAAATCAACCTCACTTGCGAGTTCGTGCACCGGCTAAATAACGAACGAGGCTCTGACGTCAGCTTTTACCCCTTTTGGGGTTGGGAGGTCTGAGGGCAGTCGCTCCCCTTAAGTCCATCTACCAAAACAAAATGGGAAATAGAAAAAGAATGCAGCTTGGAATAGGGCGCCGCCGCAAAACGGCGCGCAGGAGTCCCGCCAGACTTCTGTGGCAAGTGGGCTAGGGCTGCCGTGTGTCGGGCCAGCACGGCTTAAGAATGTATCCCCAACCCGTATCCGCTTCGCATCGTGGAACATTGGTACGATTACTGAGCGCGCAATTGAGTTGGTCGAGGTAATCTCCAGGCGTAGGGTAGACTTGGCGTTACTGAAGGAGACTCGATGGAAGGCAACAAAGCCTGGCATTTGCAGAGCTGTAGCCAGAACCAGGCGAGACCACTTACGAGTACAACCTCTGTATGATAAGCTGGAATCGTCTGAGGGGCAGAAACTCATCTATAAGTCGGCGCGCTCCAGGGTCAAAGCGGCATAGGATATTTCTAAGTGTCGCTGTGTAAAAGACCCTGAGGGCAACTTATGCGAAGACCTCGCGGTAAAGGAGAGATGGTGCTTGTATTTCCACGAGATGCTTAATAAAAAGTGCAGCCTCCGGACCTCCCCCACAATCACCTGGACTTCTCCACTGATAACGCCTGGAGAAGTCCAGGCTGCGCTTCAGTGAATTAAGAATCGGAAAGCTGTAGGACCTGATAGAGTCCACATCGAAGTCTGGAAGGCGATGGGGCCTCGTGGAGTTCTGTCTTAGTAAACCAATTTAACCACGTACTCCTCAGTGGGCAGATCCCAAACCAATAGAGGCTGAGTATTATTACTCCAGTCTTCAAAGGTAAGAAGGGGTCAGTGCAGGAGTGCGGTGAGGGTTACGCCCTGTTCATGGGACCACAACCCCGTTTATGCCTTAAGGGTTGTCGCGAAAAAATACAGGACGAAGTATACCCCTCTGCACTGTCTAAACCTGGACTTGCAGAAGGCCTTCGACTGTGTTCCTCGGGCGATTATCTGGTGGTCACTGCGATTCAAAGGGGTTCCAGAGGCTTTTATTGACATTATTCGAGACATGTACCGTGATTCCTTTTCCATGGTTTGGACCGCTGTTGGCGACACGAAACTCTCTATAATGGATGCTAACGGCCGTGCGCAGTGGAGGAGAAAATGTAGGAAAGCGGACCTCGGGCATCGCGAGACGCAACTGGGACTGACGCTCAGATGATGATGAGTGCACGAAAAAGAGCTAATGATAAAGTAGTTTAGTATTTTTAAAGTATTTGTACATTTAATATTTTTACTTGATGAAATCTAACCAGTTTAGATAGCAGTAGGGCCCCATTTTTTTATTTGCCCTAGGGCCCTTGTTTACCTAGCTACGCCACCGCTAAGGAACTGCAGACCCATATTACTTATAAGCAACATATACATATGCTGTCGAGTCGAGAGTAGTCACAAACCACCTCGCTAGAAAACTCGAACTACCGTAATCCATACTTTTCAGCAGATTGTATAAAAGACAGCGCTCTTATGAAATACGAGAACGCTTTAGACTCTATCGAAATCTGGGCAGTCCTAGATACTCTATAGCGATGTCGTATTGATTGGCAATATATCCAGGAGTTAAGAATCTTGTACGACACAAGGCGGTGAGACAAGGCGCTGTTATATCCTTATGTTACGTCTTTAAGACGCTGGACTGGGAGGAAGGCTTATGTGGAGGAAGGATACTTACTGTGGGGCTAGCCCATGCCCTAGGCAGCATAGTCTCTGACCTCAACCTAATGCATGAGGAACGTATATTAAAAGAAATATAAATCAAAATAGAAAAATAGAGAATTTTTGGCACCAACATGTGCAATGAAGCACGTGTGTTGTCGTTTATTATTAAAAAAAAAATAGTGTAATATTCGTGTTTTTGTGTTTAATAATGGTAGAATAATATACACAAAGAGTTCGGAAATGTTCATTAATGAAGGAAAGTGATATATTGCAGTGAATAGCGGTGTTTTTTGTGTTACCTACAATAAGGGATCCATTGCCTTAATAGAGCAAGGACCTGGACCTAGGACTGAGGACTTGACATCTACTAGACTAGACTAAAACCTAATACTAAAACTAATGAATAAGAAAATATTAATCCTGAAGACAAGGCTGTATGGACTAAGTTTTCTTTGCCTGTCCAAGACGGGCGGCGAAGACAACAAAAAAGGAATAAAATAAAAATAAAATTGAGGTGACAGCTTCCTTCTATGAAAGGTATTTTAAAATTGTGTTACAAGCCAATTTAAACCAAAATAATTTGAACCACAACACCACTTACGAATATACTATTTAGATTTATAAGGTACCACTGTAAACATATTTTGAGAAATTATGTAATATAGCCTGATCGTAGGTTATGTTTTTGTTGTATTCAAGTGTCGTTTTAAGATGTTGTGCGCTTGCATTGCAGATGGGTGGACACGGTCATGGGCCTCCGTACACAATCCCGGACTACAAGCAATTTAAGGTTCAAGGAGTTTGGCAACTGGAAAAACTCGAGAAGGCATTAGAAAAAAAAGGACTAAAAGACCCATGGATCCGGTAGGTATCACTATACAGACTCCTGGATTTGGTCTTATTGCCCCGCTGATCTTCTACCTTGAGTTGTAATGATTTTGCATGCATGCACTAAGAATTTCATATTACAAGCAGAATTTACAAATAATATTGCAGGTCGGGTTAAATTAATTTTAAATTTAATTTGAGGAACGATTGACGAAGAATATATATTGTTCAAAAGTAGAGGGTAGAAGGAGTCAGGGTAGGCCGAGACTTACATATGAAGACCATGTGAGCAGATTGCTCAAAAACGGAAAGGTCAAAAGTACTCAGATACCCAGACGTGCACGTATGAAGCGATTGATGAATCTCAAAGAAGCGAATGAAGTATGCATGGATCGCGAAGCCTGGCGATCTGTCCTCTCTTACTACCCCGTCAGGGATACAGCGTGAAGATAGTTAGTTTTTTTTTTTAGTTAAATTGTCAATTAATGCCTTATGATACACTACCATTGATTTTTTAATCTTATTATGTTTAACATGACACCTGTTACGTGTAACAAAAATGCTTACGGTGGATATGGGCATATGATATACCTTTCAGGATAAAGATATTTTTGGAGAAACTTATTTTTTGTTTAGTATTTTTCTCCAGAGTAACTAACTGGAGAAATTTAGCAGTAAATAAAATTAATATATTTTAAATTCAGCTAGCAGTACCTGGACTGAGATTATTTTTTATACCACTAATGTTGTCTTTTCTCTGAGTTTGGAGACAAAAATATTAGTATATAAATATGTAGCACTCCCCAGGGGACAATAGATTAGGATATAAACTTTGATAGTATTAATAAACTGCCAGTTTATTTAATCTAATTAGTTTATTAGTCCTAATGCTGTTAAAAAAAGGTCCCTCGGCCGCCAGGGGCCTAGGTGTGTAGACAGCTTTGGGTTAAAATTAGAGCTGATATTGTTGATATTTTATGTAAATCATACCACTAGATTGTACACCATTTATTTGTATGTGCCATGAGATCATTAGCTAATTATAGTACTTTACATAATTTCAGAAATGAAGCTTGGAGATACCATCCAGGGTTTGGCACAAAAATGTCAAGGGCACGAAACTTCTTCTTCCGTGGTTTTCCTGCAGGCTTAGGCCTGGCTCTTCTTACAGTTGGACTGCAGAAGGCTTTCGGGGGCGATGATGAGCATGGTCATCACTGATCTGTGATGAACAGATGTGTAGAACTGCTCAATTGAATATGTGGGCAGTGCCTACTGCATACTTATGTGAATTGTTTATTTAAATTTATTTGTAGCCTGTTATGTCAATAAATAAAACAAATATGTTTATTTATAATTATTTTATCCTTACAAATACACATTGACTAAGATACACTTCAGTTCCAAATGTAAGCATAGACCATTGTGCAATCAATGATTTGTCCCTCAGGTCTGATAAATTCAATTTTATGAAGTAAGAATTTATGTACATACATGTTTATTCTGGCAAACAAAATTGCCTTGAACACTACAACACCTGACTGCAGCAAAAATATTAACAAAATGTTAAACAGTGCCGAACCTAGTTAAATTCAGCTCGATTACGCTGTAGGAATTAAAAATAATGAGCAACATACACAGCAGCTCCAAAATTAATCAAAACTTCAACATTTTTTCAATTAAGAAGAAGAATTTAATAGAAACAACTAATATTTTAGTAAAATGGAAAAGATTCTTGATTTCATTCTCAATATTAATTGCATGTTTTCCTAAGTTTTGGCTTTAATTCTGTTTTTATGTTACAAAACACTTGGTTCCTACAGTTTACCCAAAACTCATGAAGTCCATATTGACCCCGTTTTATGGTACTCCTAATAAATGCACCGTACAATGACAATTGCATCGATTATAGTTAGGCAGTTGTGGAATATCGCTGCAGTAGAATGGAACTGCAAGTGTTTAGAAATGTAACAGAGACTAGCGGCCTATGTGGAGCGCGGCTTCAGGTCCTCGAAACAGGCGCGCAGGTAGATGTAGTTCTTCTTGGCGGGGTTGAAATGTTCGTGGCCCTGGAGGTACAACGGCAACATGGTTATCACAGGTTATCAGTAGTGGTTGATGCGAGCTGAAAGCTAATTTCTATTGTTAATAAAATGTGCCGGAATGGACGCGTAGTTATGACTGTAATAGAAACATGTATCCGTAAGCTGTGGAGATAAGGGTGAAATTGCTAGGTCGTAATTCGCTTTGAAACGACCCTAATATATACCTCAGTAAAAGATATCCCCACTAGAAATACTTAAGTTTTATGTAATAAGTCAAAGGCCGACTTTAACGTGGTGGTAGCAGTACTAAAATATCTTTACTAAGAAAGTAGGTGAGCAGATAATAACATGTTGGTGCGTAGTAGTGAGAGTGTGAGGCTGACCTGCGACCAGTCGTAGCCCACGGCGTAGGCGAAGATCTGTCCGTTGTGGTTGAAGGCGCACTTGGTGAGCGGCTGGTCCAGCACCTCCGAGGACTTGAGGCGCGTGCGCGCGTCCTTGTCCCAGAACGAGAAGGAGCCGTCCGACCCCACCGTGGCCAGCGTGCCGTGCAGCGGGTGGAACGCGATGTCGTTCACCGCGTAGATGTCCTGTCACACACCACACACACACACACACGCTGGTCACACTCCCAAATCGTTCTAGCCACTTAACTGGAACATTTGCGAGTATCTTTTCCTAATGCTAACAATAAAGCAGTATCCTGAATTACAATATACATCGTTCTTTTTCATGTCAAAAATATATTGCATCATAATCATCATAAAAAATGTAAATTCACAATAGAGTGGTACACCGCGATACATGCCTACGTCAGTCGGCTTAAACACTGAGCTGCATACCTGGTACCCGCCCGTGTTGGCCGGCGGCCGGTGACACTTGAACGTGAAGTTATCCTTGGGGTTGGTGGGGTTCACGTACTGGATGGCCACGCGACCCTCCACCGAGCCCAGCGCGAACCCGGTGGGCTGCTTGGTCTTCTTGTCTTTAAAGATGGCGATGCAGCGGTGCTGATGCTTTAGTGGCGACTCGACGCGTTTGTACTCTGCCGGCTTTCCTTCCAGCGAGTACAGGCATATGGCCCGGTCCGCTGTGCCCACTACGGCCATTGGATACACCTGTCACAAGCAACACTCATTACACTTACACACTGGGTGTCCAAACTCAAACTACTTCCCAAGTGATCGCATATTCATTTCATTTAGGTTAAAATATACATACATTACAAATATTTATAGAAGCCAGCGTTACAGCCTTAGTAATATTATAATAATTAAGAAAGTAACTCAGTATGTCTGTTACACTTTCACGCCTAAATCTCAGAACCGATTCTGATGGCATTTGATAGATAGATAGAGTATTATTTATTTATTTTAGAGCTTGGAAAAGGAGGCTTCCTTTAATCGCGATAAGAACTCCCTTCCAAACTTTAACAGTATGGGAATTCTCAAAAGAGACCTTATAAAGGATAAATGGAAGGTATAACAAAGTCAGTGATGTTGCTAATGTCCAGACTGCTGTCACATAATCGGTTCCATCGGGTGAGCGGCACACTAGTTTGCCACATTGGTGATATATAAACAAAACTGCATACAGACCGCATTCAATGAAATAGTACGTACCACGTCTGCGCAGTAGCAGCGCTCGGAGAGGTTCATGGTCATGATGGGCACGGGGTTGCGCGTGTCCCAGAACTTGATCGTTTTGTCCCACGAGGCCGTCATGAGGCACGTGTAGTTGGGCGCCTTAACCCAGTGGCACGTCTTCACCGGCGCCTCGTGAGCCGCCACCTAACATGACACGCAACCTATCTCATTATTCGGTGATGCAAATAATAGCTTAAATCTTCAAGGAAAGTAATTTGTATGTTAATGTAACCGTACTGTAAATGCTCCACGTTGGGCGCCATTGTAACGCAAAGGGTGAACTATCAGTGTTGTTTATCAATGTTGTATCAGTAATGATTTCATAATTGTTGGAATATATATTATAGAACAAATTCAAAGCAGAAAGGTCAAAAGTACTCGGATACCCAGACATGAGTGTATTAAGCAATTGTTGAATCTTGAAGAAGCGAAAGAAGTATGCATGGATTGCGAAGCCTGGCGATCTGTGCTCTCTGACTACCCCGTCAGGGACGTGAAGATAGTTAGTTTTTTTAGTTAGTTAACAAATTCAAACATTGTTACTAAGTGCATCTTTTTAATTATTGAGCATTTAACAACCTTCAATAGGGATTTTAACAACCCACAAAATAAATACAAAATATTAGAAACAATTTTGAAAAGCAATTAGTATGCTAACTTTTTCTAAATTTAAATTTTTAAGTTGAAAATTTTTTGTGGTGTAGACGTGTATTGAATTAATCCACCTCTTTACGTCTTAAGGTCGCCTTAAGACGTAAAGAGGTGGATTAATTCGTCAGTTACGAGCAGGTCACGGTGGTGTAGTTGGTAACGCGTCTGGTGCGTTGAACCAGAAGACGCTGATTCGAGTCCAGCTCGTGACTGAAAATTTTTCCACTTTAAAATTTAAAAATTTAAATTTAAACACAAAGTAGTATATTATATACCGACTCGTTGTAGTACAGTTTAAAATCACGTTGCGTAAGGGGTCTGGAGTTCAAAAGGGAATGTTTCATCCGAGCAGTGGCGGCTGGTGGGTTATCGAACTGGTGGTACACTTTACTTGCTCACTTAGTATGATTGGACTTGCAACAAAACAATAATTTACCTACATAAAATATGTTAATCTTTTATTATTTTTTATACATTAAATCAATACGATGACATTTTTCTGAACCGAAATATTACCCTCGGGGCTCGTTTTGGGTAATGGTTGTATAAATTTGTTATTTTGACACGTTTTATTTTATCTTTAGTGTAAATCAATAAAAATCAATGTTTATGCTCATTTTCACTAACACCACACACTGTAGACACAGTAAAGAATAAAACCAAAACGAAATTAAAAAGACAATTAGGTACTTTAATAAGTCTTAAGTACACAAACACTAATGAACACATCACAGGCGAATTTTGTCAATTTCGAGTATTCGAGTGCTCTCGGCAATCTTCGGTTCGGTTCGGTTTCGGTTTTATTACTCGATAGTACATTTCTATAAACTATGTTTTGTTTCACGCGTCAGGCGTATTTGCTCTCCTCTCATACAAGTTGTATAGCGGTTCTCGTGCGCTCCGGCGAGTGCAATTGTACTTCTATTGTGTAACAATTTTACTTCACAGGGAAAATAAGTCTTAATAGTATAGCATAGTGCGTAAATTGTTTCATAATAATTAGAAATGTAATTACTTATTATGTATGTTTGAAAATTATTATAAAAAAGTTATTTAAAAATAACGATGAAGTAATATTATTTAATATTTTGATTTGGTGGTTCAGTGCACTTAAGGGGATTACCTCGCTCAAATCCCAAAAACAAGGTAAGTTTAAAGAACATTGCAGATGAATCCGTTTGTGCGTTTCCCTTAAAATATATGGTATATTTAAGGTCATCACAAATACATTGTATTGTTTAAAATTTTAATAATCTTCCCAAAAATTTGATAAAAAATCTTTTTAAATAGGTCCTTTTTCAACCTAAATTGTAAATTTTCTCTGTAACGGCTTAATAGTTAGACATGAATTTTGTATATACAAAAAATATGTACTAACATATTTCACAATTTGTATTGTTTTTTTTTTCTAATTTCTTTTAATAATTTTTAAATTATGAATAAAAACCCGAAACCTCACCAGCACCCCGCTTGAAGAGAACGCTTACTCGGGACGCGTTACTTCAGTGTCTCGATGACTCTTGTGACGGGTGGACTATACGCGCGTTATTTTTTTCAAATAAAATCTAAAAGTCCACGTTTTGAATGTTTTATGAATGAAATCTCGTTGTAAATAGTACAAATATAATAATTTTGTAAAACAACATTAGTAATTAAGTTTGTAAATATATTTAAAGTAGTTTGTAATTCCGTTTTGTTTTTTCAACCGATCATAGAGTAAGCCTGACTATGCCTAAATCTATACTAATATTATAAAGCTGAAGAGTTTGTTTGTTTGTTTAGTTAAACGCGCAAATCTCAGGAACTACTGGTCGGATTTGAAAAATTCTTTTTATGTTTGATAGCCCATTTATCGAGGAAGGGATATATATCATTACGCTACTACACTGGGGAGCAGAGCAGTAGTCATAAATGTTAACAAATCGGGCAAATTTTTAGGCATCATTGTAGAATTTATAAGCGACGGGATTAAATAGGTGCGACGGGAGGTAGAAATATTCCACGGGCGAAGCTGTGGGGGTCATCTAGTATAAGAATAAAAGTAAGGTGAAGCGTGGCCGAGCTCTCCAAAACTATTGGTAAGTACCTACCCTATTGAGTACATTATTTCTATTGTGTTTATTTTTTATCGTTTTAAGCTATCTTGAGAATTTCGAATGACGGAGGATGGAGACCTTGGTGACTGATGATGTCACCTACCTGATGGTGGACTACGAAGGTGGGTATACGAACCCAGTGCCGACGCTACGTAGAACCAGCGTGTTTGGACTCATTTGAAATGGAGACCTTGGTGACTAATGATGTCACCTACCTGATGGTGGATTACGAACGTGGGTATATGATCTCAGTGACGGCACTACGTAGAACGATCGTGATTGTACTCATTTGAAAGGTATCATGGAGACCTTGGTGACTGATGATGTCACCTACCTGATGGTGGACTACGAAGCGAACCCAGTGACGACGCTACGTAGAACCAGCGTGTTTGGACTCATTCAAAAGGTTTCATGGTGACCTTGTAGACTAATGATGTCACCTACCTGATGGTGGATTACGAAGGTGGGTATAGGATCTCAGTGACGGCACTACGTAGAACCATCGTGATTGTACTCATTTGAAAGGTCTCATGGAGACCTTGGTGACTGATGATGTCACCTACCTGATGGTGGACTACGAAAGTGGGTATATGATCTCAGTGACGGCGCTACGTAGAACCAGCGTGTTTAACCTCATTCGAAAGGTCTCATGGAGACCTTGGTGACTAATGATGTCACCTACCTGATGGTGGACTACAAAGGTGGGTATACGATCTCAGTGACGGCACTATGTAGAACCATCGTGATAGGACTCATTTGAAAGGTCTCATGGAGACCTTGGCGACTGATGATGTCACGTACCTGATGGTGGAATACGAAGGTGGGTATAGGATCTCAGTGACGGCGCTACGTAGAACCAGCGTGTTTGGATCCATTTGAAATAGGTCATGGAAACTAAGGTCACCGGAAAAATAATCTTGTTTAAAAAAAACCTAGTAAAATACCTTTTAGTTTTTTTGCGGTGTAAATATGGCTATTATCACCAAACTGTAATAGCAAAAAATATTACTTTAGCTCATTTAAGTTATTATTTTTCAGGCAATTAAGAAACCAGTAAAACTCCGAATCACAAAATCAGGAACTTCAGCCATTAACAGATACACACGATCTGTCTAGTATGGCAGTTGATGAGGCAGAGCAAATTATGCCGATAACTAATTGTGTTTGCTTACACTGCGGTATATGTTCGATAGTTTCCCTAGCTAATTTAATTTGACACTGTATTGTTAAAATGTTTGTTTTAGGTTGAAGAAGATGAAGAAGATTTACCAAATTTGATTATTGAAGAACAAGAATCACAAGCAGAAACAAAAAATATATCTGGAAGACGAATTATAGATATAGCGTACTTCTTTTCCAAAATACAAGAAATAGGCGGCCATGGTGCTTTTAACTGTGGTATACAAAGTTTGAAACTTATAGGAGAGAAACGGAGACGAAACAGAAGATGAAAATATGTGCGTACTTCAAGAAGAAAGCCTACATGCACCACCTTCACCAACACTTATCCCAATAAATGACCAACCGACCTGTTCACGATATTTAAATTTCAGTGACTTTTAACGGGAAGAGTTTGAAATTTTGTCATTATTATACAATTAATCAATAATTATAATTGTAATAATTGCTTGACAGTGATAAAGAAAATAAAGGTGATTATTCATAGCTTATTGTTTATTTTGATAATTACCCTAACTATTTCTGTTACTGAGTTCCAATAAGCACTTAACTGGTCATCATCAGACCTTCAGAATGTATCATGTAGTAGCACTAGTGCTCAATTAGATAAATGTTGAAAGCTAGGTCATCCTTACTATTTCCGTTACTGAGCACCAATATCCACTTACCTAGTCATCATCAAACCTTCAGAATGCACCATGTAGTGGCACCAGTGCTCAATTAGATATATTTTGAAAGCTAGGTCATCCTATTTCCGTTACTGAGAACCAATAAGCACTTCCCTGGTCATCATCAGACCTTCATTATGTATCATTTATTAGAATGAAAGCTATGTCAGCAGGCATATTGCATCGTGTAGTTAAAAATAAATTATGATGTAGACAAATAAATATAAAATATAAACTATGATAGACTAGAAAAAGACAAGACTCCAAAAACCAGAGGAACAAAATTTATTAGACCTCTCAGAGAGCAAATGAAATAGGCAAAAACGATGACAACTCTGCGACACATCTGTGTTCTTGTATAATCTTCAGTTCGTTTTTTTTGTAGTACGGTCGTTGGTCGGTAGGTGGCGCCAAAAAACAAATTCTAGAACAGGGATCAAATCTTCAAGATCAACGGGCAAAGTAATGGCCTTAAGGTACAGCCGCCACTGGTTCCGAGGAGTACTCACGACATGTGGAAGAGCACGTCATTTGAATGATTCTGCAGATAGAGAAAAGGGTCGCAGATAGCAAGCGCGGCACCATATAATACTTTTTAAAATATTATATATGGTGCTGCGGAAGACGCAAGGACGCGGGGGCAAGGAGCCAGTAGCCAGCCGTAGGAAGGGTAGGCAGTGGCTTATGAAGCCTCAAAGGTAACAAAAACAAGTAATTAAAGTAAATTGTACGTCGCCGTCGCGCCTGCCCAATGGTGAAGGTAATGGCCGATGCGGCTGTGCACACGTACAGAAGAATAAGAAATATTATTACGTCGCCGACCGAATCCCAGAACCCGATTCAAACTATTAGAATACACCCCAAAATTTTACTGCACACACAACAATATAAAACATTCATGGAAATCAAGCCTTTTCTACTATTTTGCAGCACTTACAGCCGCGCTAGTTCTTTGTTCTGTAGATGATCACTACCATATGCACCCTATGGTTAAACCTGAAATGACTTATTTCTATTTACGAGTGTTTCGGTGTAATTTTTTTAATATCAGGTAGTCTCATCCTGCCATTTCAACATGTCAATAGGACAGGCAGCGGGAGTATGACACCTCTGGCGTTGCCTACACCTGTAGACAAAGGCAACCACATAAGACTGCGTAGTATACTTATAAATTATGGTGTCAATATCGCCGTAAATCTAGTAATGTAACTTGGGATATCTTAAGAGTGGGGAAAGTTGTGGACGTCACGTTTTCATCTTTTGATCGCGCCAGTACAAGATGACGACACGACGCCCACAACTTTCCCCACTCTCCTCGTAGCCACAGCTATTGTAAAATAGCCAAATGATCGAGGTGAGCATAGTTCAAATCTTAGTCAAACGGAAAATAGAACTGAATATGATCATAATATATCTTACACATAAAAATAGTTAAAACAGGAGAAATAGTTATGCTCAAGATTATTCACAAACGGCGCCGGACAGAGAATGTTCTTGTGATCCCCACCGCGAAGGTCGCTTAAAATACAGCTTTTTTATGTAAAAACTGATCTGATAGAAACTTCGCAAGCCATGGATAATATCAATACGGTACGCAATCCCAGGGGGCCGAGTCTGCTATATAATAATCTAATCAATCGTGTCGAAATTGTCGCTTAACAGAAAGCCACCGGTATAATTCTGACAGTTTTTCGTAGTCTACTTTACAATCGTACTCCAATAGTCTTCTAACGGTCGGCGGATAGATTTCTACTAACACTTATAGCGCCAGTGGCCGCTTGTCAGTTACATTTTTGATAGTCTACTAACATTTTAAAGGTTTTAATCATACTTTACTGTTGTGCATGTCGCGGCGACACGCGAGTGCATCCGCATGCCATTATCTCCTGATTTTACGATTCCACACATTGATTTATTTTAAATAATTCTTTACCTGCACTGCTTGGTTAGATGCCAGATCCCAGACCTTGACGCTCTTGTCAGTGGAGGCCACGAACACCTTAGTTCCATCCTGGAAATCAGGAATGAGTACATTATTGTTGGCTATTAATGCCTATCCCGATGGGAGACCGGCGTGATTATAAATGTATGTATGTATTAATGTAATATGTATTAAGGAAATTAGCATTTGTGGACACTTCTGTTTATTAAATGAATTAGCAAGAAAGTAACTAGAGGGCACTTGCAAGATAAAGGCCTTCCCAGTTGTTGCAACTGCCTGCCTGATAAGATTTTTGTTGAGGTTCCTTGGGGTACAGTAAATAAAAATGCGGATGGACTGTATAACTATAGGTATAATGTTCCAAGATAAATTTACATGATCTGTATCGAGCAAACAATAAATTGAACGACCGTTTTTGAAGTGGAGTAAAGCACGAGTAAGTTCAAAAAGTATTGTCACGTCATCGTCGCCGTCAAAACTGGTCGTGCGAGCGACGTGCAAGTCACGTGGGCCGCGCGAAGGATTTTAACGCGCTCACACAGCTCGCTCTGGTGGCGGCGGGCACACACCTCGATGTTGGGTTCGATCCCCAACAATTTTTATATTAATAGTAAAATTGTAGTATACTTACCTCGTGCCATGCTACGTCAAGTACAGGACCATCCATGGTTTGTGCTGCTTTGGGCACTGTCTTGCCCGAACCTTCTACTTCCCAGCATCTCACCTAGGCACACATTATTTAATATAAAATATTTGATAGTATAAGTATGATCTACACATTAGGACTACTGCTGGAGCACACTCAAGAAAGTGTAAATAGGTGATTTTACTACTTGAAGTGACATCTAGTCTATGACCATAGACTTATTGAATAGGAGCTGATGAATGCATCGTGGGACCAGAACTTTGGCTCTCGATTGCCTGTAACATCACGAAGGGAGTAATCACCAAATGAATAATATTAAAAATACCAACCAAAGACAAAGGTCTTCAAGAGGCATGAAACTGTCAAGGAACTCCATCAAAAGAAGGGTGCAAAAACAATCAGACAACTGGTTAAACTACCAGAGGAAACATGAGGCTAGTTATAGAAAGGTATAGTAGAACTAATGAATGACCTTAAGATGCTCAGAAGGCATGGATGAAGAGGTGACCAGCTTCCACCTAAATAGCTGTGTCCAATTTATTCTTTAGAATAGAATAGAATAGAAATATACTTTATAGTACAGCAATCAATACTTAAATGTAAATGGAACACAGGTTTTCAAATATACAATGGGCAGCCTTATCACTAAGTGCAATTTCTTACAGGCAACAGGGAAAATCATGGGAACGGACAGCCTCAACCAAGAGGACCTGAGAATCTGAAGGTGGATCAAATAGTGAAATTCTGCACGGAAACAAGAAGAGAAGAAGAAGTTTACGAGAGAAAATTCTGGGGAAATGGCAAAGTAGGTGGCACATCACACAGTTGAATTGCTCGCCCAGCAGAGCCCGTATCCCCAGCAATAAAATAATAACATTGAATAGTAGTTCAAAATTTATCAAAACTGAGGCACAGTAAATGGCGGCAATCACATACTGGCAGAATAGTATGTGGACATATGGCTACTGGTCAATACATACAAGCGTACGTACTCTGGAGAGTTGCAACACAACCGGCCATATACTAGATAAATCTAGTATATGGTCTTTATACAACCATATCTATAAAATTCTAACAAAATAAGCCTGATTACTTTATAAACTTACTAAATCGATATCTAATTCATACTCTCATTTGTTGGCACTTGGTGGAATTGTTGGTAGCTAAATTTATTTTATAAAACTCAACCTAACCCGTCTCGGCTAATGGCATTATCACAGGCGCACACCATTAAGGCGAAATCGGTGATGTATCATTATGTCTTTGTATATCTCTTACTTACTCGACAATCCCAACTGCCTGCGACAAGGAAGGTCGGTTGTAACGATGGTGGAGAAAATTCAAGGGCCGAAACGGTGTCGTCCGGTGGAGACGAAACCTCTAAATCCTTGTTAGGGTTGTTTCCACCCGCTCCAAGCTGATTGAACATACCGGTCCTTTACTGTAACTATTCTAATGTTAGAATACAATTGTTTTGTTTCTAGGATTGGGAAGAGTTTTACTACTGAGATATTGAACGTATTTATGAATACGCGATACAATAAAAGTAAATTACTAATTATTAAACTAAAACTTTGCTTTGTTTTGAATGTTTGACAGAAATCGCAATCGATTCATTGGCTGCATGAGCATGACAGATGTCACCTCGATTCGTTTAGAGGTTATGATAAGGCTACCAGTACAAGTACACATAAACCTACTATATTATAATAGTACCATATATAATAATAGGTATAGAAGTGTTTACTAAATATGTTCCTATTATTATATTGTAGCGTGCTACTAATTTGTTATCACCGTCATCTTAGTGTTAGTCCGGTGGACTCAAAGCACCTATAGCATATAAACTAACTAACTAAAACTAACTATCTTCAAGCTGTATCCCTGACGGGGTAGTCAGAGAGGACAGATCGCCAGGCTTCGCGATCCATGCATACTTCTTTCGCTTCTTCCAGATTCATCAATCGTTTCATACACGCACGTCTGGGTATCCGAGTACTTTTAACCTTTCCGTTTTTGAGCAATCTGCTCACGTGGTCTTCATATGTAAGTCTCGGCCTACCCTGACTCCTTCTACCCTCTACTTTTGAACAATATATATTCTTCGTCAATCGTTCCTCACTCATTCGTTGGACGTGTCCAAACCAACGGAGCACGCCCTTTTCCAGCTTAACGCTGACACTTTCATTCAAACCTGCCATATTGCGTATCACTTCGTTACGTATTCGGTCGGCCAAGGTAACGCCGCACAATTTTCGAAGTGATCGCATCTCCACAGCATTCAATTTTCTTTCATGCATCTGCTGACATACCCAGGTTTCACTACCGTAAAGCAAAGTTGGCACTAGCACTGCGTTATGAATCGCCATTCGTGCTTCTTATACGATGCTTTGTCGCTTTACTAACTGGGACAAAGCACCTTTAACTTTGTTTCCGGCAGCTACTCGCCGTTCTACATCCAAATCACATCTTCCATCCGCGCTAAACATACTTCCTAAATACACAATTTCATTCACTTGCTCTAGACGTTCCTGGTTTACCCTAATCTCGCATTTAGTTCTTACGTCACCTCTTTCAGATACTAGAACCTTAGTTTTACTTGCATTCAAGCGGAGACCCTTACTTTCACACTCCTCTTTCATATTAGTGACTAATGCCTGAAGGTCGGCTTCTGATGAGGCCATGAGCACCGCATCATCAGCGTACAGCAGACAGTTTACTGTAAAGTCACCCAAATTCACACCCATATTAAAATCTTTCAACTTCTGCAGGCAACTGTCCAGATACACTATGAACAGCCAGGCGGACATGACACATCCCTGTTTGACGCCTGTACAGACATCAAAAAGAGGTGACACATCGCCCTAAATTTCGCACGCAAGTTTTACAGTCCCTATAAAGCGACTGTATTGCCCGCAGTAGCAAGCCGTCCACACCATATCCGGGCAGCAAGTCCCACAGCGTTATCAAATGCTTTCTCTAGATCCACAAAAGCGCAGAAAACCTTCTGGCTAACAGCCGGAAACTTTTCCGCGATCATGCGGAGAGAAAACACTTGATCCATGCAACCTCTTCCACGTCGGAATCCGCATTGAGCCTCCCATAAATACCTTTCAGACTTTTCTTGCATTCGACTACTACAACTGTTACTCGCCAGTCATTTGGGACCTCACCCGTCCGCCAGCACAAGTTGCATATAAACAATAGTATATGAATAATTTTATATAAACATAGTAAACATACCTATAGTTATTATGTAACATAAGATATTTGTATAAATAAATATAAATAATATATTTTGTACAAATGGACAAATGTCACCAGTTTGCTATAGTTAATAGCGTGCGGAATGCATCACCCGATCGTGCTACGGCGAGCGGCAGAGGGATTGCGCCCGCGCCGCCTGCAGTTGAATACATACCTCGACGCCTAGTGCATGTCACCTGCGCTTAGATCAATGCATCCCGCGAACTATTTAATATTAATTTTCTTTTGCCTGAAATTCTATACTGTGAAGTTTCTAGTTCTGTTCTCTCACTCAATTCTCCTTCTATCTACTCTTACGAACTGTGTCTCTAATCTATCTGTACTGTGCTACTATACTACAATAAACTTTCAATTCTTCTACGCATAGTGAGTTGCTTATTGACGACGACACCCGCTTAACTGGTGACCCCGAAGAACACTCACGATGAGTGAACCTAAAGACTCTCAGGATTCAAGCAGAAAAGTGTATTCAAGCAGTGCGCAAGATGTACAAAGAGTGGGTATACGAGTACCCCCTTTTTATGCCTAAAAACCCGCCCTGTGGTTTTACCAACTCGAAAGTCAATTCGTTTTATCAAATATAACGAGTGATTCTACGAAGTTCCACTACGCGGTAGGGCAGTTGGATCCTATATACGCGTCAGAGATAGAAGATATAATTGCAGCGCCGCCGGGCCCGGACAAGTATGAACGCCTGAATACGGAACTTATACGGAGACTTTCAGCATCTAAGGAAAAGAAGCTGATGCAAATTATCAATAGGGAGGAACTTGCTGGCTGCCCGCACCCCGCACCAACAAATCATATAAGTAAGGTTCAATTTTTAATAGATACTGGAAGGGACCTATGTGTTTTTCCGCGTAGTAAATTTAAAGGACGTTGTGTTAAAACTAATAATGACTTATTTGCAGCTAACGGCTCTGTATTCAACACATACGGGTATGCACATTTAATATTAAATATAAACTTGCGCCGTGACTTCGCTTGGCGGTTTATTATAGCCGACGTAACACGCGCCATTATCGGCATTGATTTTTTATCACATTTTAATTTGATAGTAGATGTGCGTAACCGGTGTTTAATAGATGGGAATACTATGCTTGTTGCCGCAGCTTCGGTCGCGGGTTCATCTGACAATGTTTCTTCAGTTAAGGTAACATCGGGTGGTCATTCCGAATACCATGCTATACTAGCTAAGTATCCCGACATCACTCGTCCATCAGGCATTCACCGTACACCTAAACACAACATATTACATCACATACGAACTACACCTGGACCGCCAGTACGGTGCAAGCCCCGCCGGTTATCGCCAGATAGGTTAAAAATCGCGAAAGCCGAATTCGAAGCTATGTTACAGGTTGGTACGTGTAGACCTTCGGAGTCGCCTTGGGCATCTCCTCTTCACCTTGCACCGAAGAAGGACAACAGCTGGAGACCCTGTGGTGACTACCGAATGTTGAATGCGCGGACAATCCCAGTCAGGTACCCTATTCGCCATATACAGGATTTTGCACACAACCTTACAGGATGCACAGTCTTTTCGGCTCTGGACTTGGTTAAGGCGTATAACCAAATTAGTGTTTATCCCCCAAACATTGAGAAGACAGCAATTACGACTCCATTTGGCCTCTATGATATTCCATATATGAATTTTGGACTCCGAAATGCTTCACAGACGTTTATGCGCTTTGTGAATGAAATGCTGCGTGGATTAGATTTCGCATTCGCTTATTTAGACGATATATTGGTTTATTCAGCATATCATAACTCTCATATCCAGCATTTGCATCAAGTGTTTACCAGGCTACAAGATTACGGCATGGTGATAAACACAGCAAAATGTGTATTCGGTGCAGCTGAAGTCACGTTCCTGGGTTACCGCATAGGGCAGATGGCACTAAACCGCTACCTGAAAAGGTAGATGCCATCAGTAAATTCCCAGTTCCTAAAACCGTTAAAGAGCTGCGCAGGTTTCTTGGCATGATAAATTTTTACAGGAGATTTATCCCTGACGCAGCTCGCGTTCAAGCGCCATTAAATGCTCTCTTAAGTGGTTCAGTAAAATGCTCAAAGCCAGTACATTTTACGCCTGCTGAGTTAATCGCGTTTAAGGCCTGCAAAATGGGTCTATGCCAAGCTGCCGTGCTTGCTCACCCAGATTGTAACGCAAAACTTGCCATGGTAACCGACGCGTCTGATACAGCTTTAGGTGCAGTACTGCAGCAGCTTAAGGAGAATACTTGGCAGTCATTAGCTTTCTATTCTCGGAAACTATCACCTTCACAAACCAAATATTCGCCATATGACCGCGAACTGTTGGCGATATACGAGGCAGTCAAACATTTTCGTCACATGGTTGAAGCTCGCGATTTTGTGATATATACTGATCACAAGCCTCTTACGTTCGCATTTCAGACTAGGAAAGACAAATGCACACCTAGGCAATTCCGACACCTAGATTTTATATCTCAGTTCTGTACTGACATTAGGCACATTTCAGGGAAGGATAACGTGGTGGCCGATACCTTGTCACGCATCCAGGAGGTGAACTCAACCGTAGACCTCGATATATTAGCCACCACAAAAACTACCGACTCTGAGTTAAAAGTCCTTTTAGGTGGTAATTCTTCACATTGCCTTAAGAAAATAAAATTGCCTGGGACTAATACATACCTATACTGCGATGTAAGTCATACACCAAGACCTTTTGTGACGAAAGCTTTACGTCGTCAAGTTTTTCAAAATTTGCATTCCCTTTAACACCACAATCCGTCTTGTTACGGATCGCTATATATGGCCTGCCATAAAAAGAGATTGCAGGGAAGGGGTACGTACATGTATTGCGTGCCAGCGGTCCAAAATACATAGACATGTATCTTCACCGCTAGGTACATACAGGCTTCCCAGAGCCAGATTTAGAGATATACATATAGACCTGATCGGTCCAATGCCGTTATCTCAAGGTTCCGGTACTGCCTCACAGTTATTGACCGCTACACGCGCTGGGCTGAGGCAATACCGCTGGTAGATATTACGGCAGAAACCGTTGCTAAGGCCCTATTCAGTGGTTGGATATCAAGGTTCAGCTGCCCTGAACGTGTCGTTACTGACAGAGGCCGGCAGTTCGAATCAGCTTTATTTGGACATCTGGCGTGCATTGCCGGCTTCCAACATAAAAGGACCACGGCCTATCACCCAATCTGTAATGGATTTGTGGAGCGCCTGCATCGGCAGCTTAAGGCTGCTCTAACCTGTCACAGTGACAGCAGCTGGGTTGAAAGCCTTCCTCTTGTATTATTGGGCATACACAGCACATACAAAGAGGATTTAAAGGCATCACCAGCAGAATTGGTTTATGGGGAACCCCTTCGTCTTCCTGGTGACTTCTTTAGTCCAGAAGACCTTGTAGATCCAGATGTGACTGACTATATTACGCGTCTGCGGTAATTCGCGCGAAATTTACAACCTTCTCCAGCTACACGTCACAGTGGTCGACGTTCACCCTTTATTTTCAAGGATCTGACAACATCTTCTCACGTCTTCCTGCGAGATGACACTGTTGCCGGATCGCTTAAAACACCTAACACTGGTCCTCATGAAGTTATTAAACATGGAGGTAAAGTGTTCAAAATCCTCGTAAATGGTAGGGTTGTCACGGTATCTATCGACAGGCTAAAGCCTGCCTACATACTGCGTGATCCAGATACACCCACACAACTTAATCCTACACTTATTACACACCCTACTCGCACATATACTACACCCACAAGTAACAAGTTACCTGACACTGACCATAACATTATCAGAAGGACGCGCTCGGGGCGAACAGTGAGGTTCCCAGACTTATATCGCCCTTGACTATCTCTGGTGGAGGGTGGTGTAGCGTGCTAATAATTGGTTATCACCGTCATCTTAGTGTTAGTCCGGTTGCACTCAAAGCACCTATAGCAATTAAACAATAGTATATGAATAATATTATAAACGTAGTAAAAATACCTATAGTTATTATGTAACATAAGATATTTGTATAAATAAATATAAATAATATATTTTGTACAAACGGACAAATGTCACCAGTTTGCTATAGTTATTAGCGTGCGGAATGCATCACCCGATCGTGCAACGGCGAGCGGCAGAGGGCTTGCGCCCGCGCCGCCTGCAGTCGAATACATACCTCGACGCTTAGTGCATGTCGGCTGCGCTTAGATCAATGCATCCCGCGAACTATTTAATATTAATTTTCTTTTGCCTGAAAGTCTATACTGTGAAGTTTCTAGTTCTGTTCTCTCACTCAATTCTCCTTCTATCTACTCTTACGAACTGTTTCTCTAATCTATCTGTACTGTGCTACTATACTACAATAAACTTTCAATTCTTCTACGCATAGTGAGTTGCTTATTGACGACGACACCCGCTTCAATATATTATATTATTGCCTATTATTATAATGTTCTGTGGAACACACCAATAAATATTGGCAGTGGCAACTAAGAATAAAACCATTGAGGTAGGAATAAAATATGGAATGAGCGAATTGTTCAATATGAACTATCGGTGATACAAATATGATCTAAATCGACATTGAACTCATAAACTTAAAGCCATCTTGTTTTTACTTACTTGTAATACCCTATGTAAAAAGAGACAACAATATATTTATTCGACTTAGTTTTGGCAACATTAAAACGTGACGTCACAACAATGCATGATCGTAGCCGTTCGCCATTTTAACTTCTCACCTTGAACTGTCAAAGTGAGTCTTTAGAGCTGCCCTTCAAATAATTTTTCCATGAATGAATTGTAGTGTAATAATTATAAAACGGGCTTTTTTATTTTAGTTTGTTTTAAAATTACAGTAATGAAAAATGTGACTGGATACAATAGTAATGGGAAAGTTAAAGACTCATATAAAATTTATTTTTATTTGCTCTCTTCATTTACAAGAATTATGTTTTAATGGAACTCTACATATTACGACATTACGAGACGATACCATACCATAACGAACATTTTTAGTAAGTATTTTACTTAACTTATCCCTAAGTTTATAGTATGTAGACTTATATACGTTCCCATCTAATTGCTCCAAAGTTAATATTAAGTTTTAAGTAAATAAATCTGACCCAAAGTTATTTAACAGTACATACTTCAAGTTCAAATCCTCTTTAAAATATTTATATAATTCTTTTTTTTTTGAAAGATAAACATATTTTACATAAGCTAATTACAAATGATGTATGTGAACGATTCCCAAAAACGTCCCGACTAGTCACCAGGTATTTAAGGTATTCACCTAAGAAAACACCAGGATCACGACGAAACATTTATTACTAATACCATTGGGCCAGATATATGTGGTGACGGAAAATCTTAACATCGTAATTTAAGTAAATCATACAACGCCATCTATTGGTACAGTATTAAACTAACCAACAACATTCACAACTTGACATTTTTTTTTTCTTTTTTAACATTTTTACACCAACATGCAATCAGTCTCTCAGTTAGACCATAAGCAGTTATTATAAAAGTATTATTGGCGTATTAGGCTTGCCAACCCATAGGTGAGCTGCCTCCTTTGTTGCTTAGATGTAATCCCAGGTGTGAGATCGTTTAAGCCGTCTTGTGTTTATGGGATGACTAAGACTCTGAGCTAGTCTGTTGTGGTGATTATTGATTCGAGTCTTGTAGAGCTTTATGCTTTTGACCATTTCCTCCCTTACTGTGAGGATATTCAGATATTCGTGTACCTCATCAATTTTTGTGAACCATGGAGCATATATTATTGATTTTAGCACGCCATTTTGACACCTCTGCAGAATCTCAATGTTCGAAGTTCTTGCCGAACCCCAAATCTGAATGCCATAAGTCCAGATTGACTTTAATATTGCTTTGTAGATTAGTACTTTATTTTCCACAGGTAGACGTGACTTTCTGCCCAAAAGCCATTCAAGTGATCTAAACCTAAGGTTCAGTTCATCACGTTTTTTTTGGATATGTGTTCCAGGTCTGTCGTCTGTCAAGGTGAAATCCAAGGTACTTTACAGATGTGCTGTGTGGCAAACATCTTGGCCTAATCTTACAGGTGGACAGTCTTCTTTTCTTAAAGTGAATGTGATATGGTTGGATTTAGTGGCACTAGCCTTAATTTTCCATGAAAGCATCCAAAAATGAACTCTGTCCAAATGCTCCTACAGATTTCAGATTGCTACGGCTGGGTCTTTATCGGTCGATAGTATTGCAGTGTCATCTGCAAAGGCGGCCATAATCACATTTTTTGATTCTGGTACGTCTGCAGTAAACAGTAAGTAAAGTAAAGGTCCCAATATGGATCCCTGTGGGACACCTGTTCGTACGTTATGAAAATCAGAGGCTGCATCATCGATTTTGACATAAAAGATGCGATCATTCAAGTAGGACTTCAAGAGAAGGTACATATTGTGTGGCAAGAGCTGCTTTATTTTGTAATGCAGGGCATTATGCCATGACGCCTTTCCGTAGTGCTGCCCTATTGTACATCGATATATTTAAAGATTAAGTTAGAATACAGAGTGTCCGGGTTTCGACCGGAGATAATTAAAGTCTTTTATTTCATTAAGTTGTGTAACTCTCCCCCACTTGATGGACAATGGCAGGAATTTAATTTTATGAATGTCTAGGGATCTGGAGTTCCTAAACATTATAGAAATAGGTACACAGAAAGGTAGTAGCGGTGCTACATGTAAGGTAATGATATCGCCTATTAAGTAAGAATAATAACTGTCATATAAGAGAAATGTCATATCATGTAAAACTTAAGTTATAAGAAATTTCGCATAAAAAATCTCCTTAAACGTGCTTTGTATTGTTTGTTGATATTTTTTGATATTATCTAAAAAACAATACCAAAATTACTATTTTGATGGCAACCAAGATTGTGTCCAATTTACCCATGTCATATTTAAATTACAGTTCCTGAAGTTTGGCACCCTAAATAGTAATATTAATATCTCAAAATTAAGAAAATAAAAGGTAAATAAAATAATAAGATCCATATTGCAAAAAAATATTATTTTCATACACCAATTTCATACAATATAAATAACAAAGGAGAATAGATATCCTGTTTAATTTTAATTAAATTGGCCCAATCAAGCGGCTAAGTGCGGAAACGGCCCAGACAAAACAAACATGACTAGGTGCATTTATTTTATTATTCCTCAAAACTTCAAAAATGTTCCAAATGAAATATTTACTTAAGTAATAAAAATATTTTCCATCATCTGTAATTACTATTACATATTATGTAAAATAGGTTTATTTTGAAAAAAAAAAAAATTATGGAAATATACATTTTAATGAGGATTTGAACTAGAAGTATGTTCTCATTTATAACTTTTGAGTCAGATTTATTTAATTGAAACTTGATAGTTAGTTAATAGCAAAATTTCAATAAATTTGGAACCATTAAGTCTATAAATCTACATCAGTAAAATCCTAACTAAAAATGTTCATAATCATCTGTATCGAGACTCAACTGGGACAGACGCTCGGATGATAATTATGATATTGAATTACTAGCAAAATTTCAATCTCTTTGGAACAATGAAAGAGGTAAAGTCACATGAGCGAACCTTTGGAATAATTTAAGTAAAATACTTACTAAAAATGTTCGTGATGGTACAGAATCGTCTCGTAATGTCATAATATTTAAAGCACGATTAAAACATGATTCCATCAAATGAAGAAAGCAAACAAAAATAGATATTATGTGAGTTTTTCATTCCTATTGTATCCAGTCACATTTTTCTTTTACTGTTATTTTTAAGCAACCTAAAATAAAAAGCCCGTTAAAATTATTACACTACAATTCACACTTGAAAAATCGATATGAAGAATGATATGAAGGGCAGCTCTAAAGACTCGATTTGACAGTTTACGGTTAGAAACTAAAATGGCGACCGGCCACGATCATGCATTGCTATGACATCACGTTTTTATGTTGCTAAAACTAAGTCGAACAAATATATTGTCGTCTCTTTTTACAAGTATAGTATTACAAGTGCTTTAAAGCAAGATGGCTATAAGTTTATGAGTACAATGTCGATTGAGATCATATTTGTATAACCGATAGTTCATATGGAACAACACGCTGACTCCATATTTATTCCTACCTCAATGTGTTTAATACCATTACTATAAGAGGTTTGGCGCCAATTCTGAAAGATGACGCACGGTTGCCATATTGTTTCTAAACAAAACTAGTGTATAATTCGTGATTTTGTGTTTAATAATGGTGGATTATGAACACGACATTCTTAACGATTCTGGACTTTTGGCGGGAAGAGGGACATGTGCGGAAGCTTGCTGATTATTTTCTAAAATTAGTGCATTTATCTTGTTTTATGTGCGGAGTGGTGGTTTCTTGGACATAAAAGTTGTGTTAACGTGCTATAGTTAAAGACAATGATATATATGCAGTGAAATGCTATTTTCTCTCTTGTCGCGAAAAGTCCACTGAAAACCTCAGTATAAGAATCACCATTATACTGAGGGCAAGGACCAGGACCTCGAACTGAGGACACGACATCGACAAAGACTGGACAGGACTAATTAGAAGATATGATTAAATAAATGAAATAAAAAAATAAGATTTGGCTAAAAGGTATTTGCAACCAGGCCAAAAAATAATTTAAAAAAAAACTTCTGCTTAATGCGCACGAATGCGGTTATTTTTATTTTTTTTAAATATTATGAAATAAAACTTCTGAATATTTTAAATTTGCCAGAACTAAGGTTGAATATTAGTGTAGGTTATAAAATTTGTTCCATGATGAGTAATATTCAGTACGTACAAATAAAGGATTTAAAACCTGGAATGAAAAACATCAATGCGGAGTTCATAGTTTTGGAAGTGGGACAGCCGACACTAACAAAGGAGTCGCGAGAAGTGAGAACTCTGCGCGTGGCCGATGCGACTGCCTCCGTGAACTTGTCCGTGTGGGACGAACCGGGAGCTCTGCTTCAACCCGGCGATATCGTCAGACTTACAAGAGGTTACGCGAATCTCTGGCGAGCTGCACTTACCTTATACTCCGGCAAATCAGGAGATATTCAGAAAGTTGGCGAGTTTTGTATGCTCTTTAATGAACAAGTGAATATGAGTGAACCTCAGCCAACTCCGCCACCAGCGCCGGTTGGTTCTGCGCTGCCCCCTGGAGACCGCTCCAATGGGGCTCACACTCCCATGCGCGCTCTCCAGTCACAGCCGCCTTCAGTGCCAGCTCACCAAAATAAGACTGACAGGTTTACCTCTGGTGGCACAGAGCATGGTGCTAACAAACATACTGGTGGAGGCCACAAAACATATGTGCGTGGAGGTCGTGGACACCAGCGAGGTGGTGCAAGACGGTAGCAATATATAAACCTCATTCATACCATTTGTGTTAAGACTATACATTATTGTTGATTTGTACAGTGAAGGAGTCGTAGCTAATAGGAATAGATGTGCATTATCTATGTGATATTTGATATATTTTCCTACAAAGTAGTTGTAATGCAGGAATCATATGAAATAATCTTCTGTTTGAGACTATATGTGAATAATGTATAATTTTGAACAAAAATATGCTTTGTTCAGAAAAGTCTGTTAATAGATGCATTTGCATAAATAATATTTATGAATCTAATTTTTATTGGAAAAGTATGACCTGTAAATTACATTTGTTGATATACCATTCAAGTAGATGTGTTTAAATCAATCATAAATTTGTTACTGTGATATAGTGCACATTTTTATTTTTAGTATTGTTTTTTTATATAGCTAATAAGTTCTTTTTCATATAAAGCCAACAAATACATTTCTTGCCCTGTCAATCAACTGGCATGAAATTTAATGTGACCAAATATAGCAACCAAGTATAGTTTTAAACCTTGATACAAGCAATCAATTGTGCAAAGCATTGTTTTAAAAAGTTTAATGCTCAGGTTATAAACTTTGTTTACCTGAGACACAGGTAAGAAGTAAAAGTTTTTTACAAATTTAGATTTTTTACAAAATTAGTTTTTTTACAGCTATAAAATTTCTCTCAACGTTGATAAAGAAGTTTCACTTCAAAATCTGTTAACTTGAGAACCTATAATAATGAATAAAATGAATGCCTATACTTTAATATGGGAATGTGGTTGAGATTAGTTCCAAATAAAAAGAATGCCTATACTATATATATAGTCTTATTAATTACTTGCAGCTTGAAGTGACTAAAACAATATATTAAAAGTTGGTAACTACAGCTCACACCTACTTTCAGACATGCATCACCTGCTTACCACATGGTACCTACCTAAACCCAGATTACTATATTCTCATTGTATTAAAGAATTTGATACATAGAGGTTGAGGGCACAAACAAAAGGGAATATGGTGAGAAATATGCACTGCTATGTAAATTTATATTCTAATTCTTTTAATGTTTATAGGGAACTTATTTAGTATAATAGGCAATTTCAATAAAGTCATTGATGTATAAATAATGTAAGTGAATAATTGTATGTTTTATAAAGACGAGACATGCTGTAAATTTTTAAATCTGTAAAAATACATTTCATGCAAATTATTATTTCGAATCATTTGACTCACATGAATTGCTCCAACCCTTACCTCTCAGTGTATGTCACAACTATACAAGGGTATATTCAATAATTTAGATAATAATGCAAATCAGTCAAGCAATTTTGTATCTATAGCTAGAAGCACCAATTCTGCTATACCATATAATTGCACTTTCTGGCTCCCATTGTACCAACAAGAATAGAATAATACCAATATTCACAAAAAAGACATAATTAACTTCAATAATTTTTATTTACATAGTCACAGCTGGTAGGTGAACAACATTTAAAGAGAGAAATCTAGATAGTATGAATTCATACAATTACAATTCAACTAATAATGTATTACATGATTGTGATTCTTGTGAAGTATGTCAGAGATGTAGCAAACTTAGCACTTCTAAAATATAATAACTGGGGCCTTTTTTTAAGTGGCGAGAATATTTCACCGCTAGTAATTCACAACAAAATTAATTAGTGAATATGTATTATTTAGCATTTTTGACAGCAGTTGTGGAAAATCAGTGGAAACTGAACGGAAGCGAATTTTCAAAGAAATAAAATAAATTAATTAGTCTTGGATCAACCTTTAGTTTTTTCCCCCAGATGTTGTCGTGAGATCCATAAAAGGTTAAAATTCACCTAAATGCACTATAGGTAATAAACATTTGTTCAGTAGAAGTCATCCAAGCTAGCCTTCTTAGTATTCTTGGAGACATTCTTGACCTGGTCCTGCGCGAGATACATCTCGGCGATCTGTTGCGCAGTTGTCGCTTGTTCCGGCGACTTGTCCTCGCGAACGCGGATAAACCTGGGTACAAATAACAGGTTTACTAAAATACTAAAAATATCAAACTTTTTGTTTCAGTGAGTCAGCACAATAGGGGTCATTTCCTAATGAAACACGTCATAGTGTGCCCAGGTGTGGTGTGTGTGTGTGAGCGTGTCCAGGCGTGGTGGTGTACCTGGGAAAGCGCAGTGAGATGCCCTTGTCGGGGTGCACGAGACCGATGGCGGCGCGGTGTGTGTGTGTGTGTGTGTGTGAGTGTGTGAGCATGTCCAGGCGTGGTGGTGTACCTGGGAAAGCGCAGTGAGATGCCCTTGTCAGGGTGCACGAGGCCGATGGCGGCGCGGTGTGTGTGTGTGTGTGTGTGAGCGT